>PVJN01007805.1:44242-68071 GCA_004026805.1 Lasiurus borealis | reverse complement strand
CTAGAAGTCTACCTTATTGATCCCCTCTCCCACTTCCCAGTGTCTCCAAATTTGTCTTTCTAGAACTAGGATTTGTTCCTAAATCTTGTTAATTCTTATAGTTTCTTCCTTTGTCATCAAAATCATGGAGTATCGAGGCTCAGAAAACATGCCATCTTTTTTTCAGGATGCTTTCCCTAACCTCTTCCATTTCACCCCCCACTTATAATTAATCACCCCCATCCATCTTCATTCATACGTCTATTTGCTGCATATTCACTCCTCATCATTATTATAGCTGTCTTCATGTATTTCCTCATTGAGTTTGAACTCATTGTGGACAAGTGCAGTGGGTTAAGTTTTTTCTCTAGCGCCTATTAAAGGGCAATGTTTACAGAAAAAAAAAATCCAATATAATAAATATATGTTGTTTACTGACATATCAAATAAAGTAAAAAACCACAATATAATACTTTGTAAATCTGCAGAATAAAGATAGCACAGGGGAGAAAACATAATCTCTGTATTATAGAAATGCCACAGGATAAAACTTGTATCGATAACCGGATAAATTTAGATGGATGTCTTATTGGAAATGAGAAATAGAAGAGCTGAAAGGAAAATAAATCAAAATTATTCTTTGATTTCAAGTTTTCAAGGAAAAAAATATTTTCAGGTACCAAGTTTATCTGCACTGGGGAAGGAGTGATTTTGTAATTTCCAGAACTGTCATCCTCTGTTACGGAGTTGTCCTTCACCCGCTATGGTCTCTGGGGTTTTCAGCAGATCGCACACCGGTGGCTTTGGACACAGTGGCAGGTCCTGCAGCTCCGGAAGGCCTGGTAATGACTTCCCTACTTCCGGGTGGTGCTGTTGGGCTCCGTGCACATTAACTTTGCAGAGCTCTCTGTGAAGAAAGCCTCCCGCTAGTGCAGAGGGAGGAAGAGCAATAAGACCCGTGATTACACATCCATCACTTTTATGGCCGCCGGAGCAGGTAGCAGAACACAGATGATAGACAAAGCAATGGTTGTGTTCAATAATTGAGTTGTTTCTTAGGGGAGGGAAGGAAGTCTTTTCAATATTCCGCTCTTTTAGAAAATATGTATATTGTTCCCAACAGGAAGCGGCACATAAGAGGAATGGAAGTTTTAATAGTGGATCTTGTGAACATTGACTGTGATAAAAGGCAGATTTGATTAGATTTGAGAGAGGATCAGTTCTGCAGGCAGAAAGCCTCCCCCCCAAAAAAAAATAAAATAAAATCTGTGAAACCTATACCCATGAAAAAGAAAGGTGCACATTTCCTAAATTAGGGGTGATTCAGGCAAGGCACTCCTATTGAGTAAATGCACTCAAAACGTGGGCAAAGATAAGAAAAGGGAATTTTGTGCACATAGATCTGTGTGTATGTTTTTTTTTCTGAAAAAAAAAAAAACAACTAAAGTTATGGCAGTACTATCAATGATATAAAAATCAAATATCTATTTGAGTTTGAATATAACAGAGGTTCTTCATTACGGGCTTTTGTTGAAATACCTTTTTATCCTATTAGTTGTTTTAAATAAATGTCATTTGGGTATTTTTGTTTCTTTTATGGGCTCCTACCTTTCCCCTAGTTCTCTGACATTACCACTAAATGTAAACTCACATTAACTATAAGTACAATGAAGAAATAGTATAAAACATTCTTCAGTGACTAGAAGAACTTACCTGGAGAAGAGGATGCAAGACTATACAAAATAATGTATTCATTTTGTAAATAGAATCCAAATTAAATAGTTTAATTCTCATTTTTGGCGGGGAGAGTGATGTGAGAATATTTCATCTGTGTGGAAGGCCTGCAATGGAACAGAAAATGTCCTTCAGCACAAGACGGAATTTATTCTGACAACCATCATTGGCTTCTATAACATTAGAGCTAGTCCCTTAATTTCCTGAGGCTTCTGGTCATATTATTAAAAGCAGAAACAATGACACAGATTTTTAGCAGGGGAACATGGAAATATTGGGATGACAAACAACATGTGACTATATTTAGTTGCTCAATGTGCCAGTTTTGTGTTTTTTTTTTTTTCCTGAAAAAGTTCCACTCCCAAAAGGAAATTACAGAAAATGAGCACTCTTGGTGTACACCGTGCTATTAGATATTTTCACACAAACCATTATGCTGAACTCTCAGAAAGAGCATATTTAACCAGACATAGAGCCTTTATTTGTTCTAATAAAACCCTAATTTGCCCAACTTCTATCAGTAACCATGGTTTCCACATAGAACTCATGGAAGTGGCCATGGTTTTTATTTCCTAATAAGAACTCACTGTGGCACAAGGTCTGATTCTGAGCTTTTTCTAGCTATTACAAAAAGGATAAATAAAAATGTAAAAGACAAATGTCTAAACCATTCCTTGATAACTAAGTGGTTGATCATAAATTGGAGTGTCTATGCAAATGAAGTAAATAATTAAAAACTCCAAGAGCAGCGTGGACTAGGTGGTTGATGACTGGCAATTATAAAAGCTGCATTTTTAATATGCATACATCTAAGGAGCCAGTAAAAATTAGCTCCCAGACTAATGGACTTGCCTTTCTTCCGAGGCAGAATTTTAATGAGAGCATTATTTATAACAGAGGCCCGAGAATCAGGGTATTCTTGCTCAGTCTCATTTTTTCTACTTCCTGACACCTTATCCATTAAACTATGAACTTCTTTCCAGAAGAATAATACTTTATGCGTAAGGAAGTAAAGGTCAAAATTGCATCGGAATTTAGTCACCGTATATATATATATATATATATATGTATATACTCTAAAGATGTGCCACTTAGAAGAAAAGAAATTATAAAGCCTGTTTCAGAATACACAAGTTTTAAGTGCTGTAATATATATATATATATATATATATATATATATATATATATGTGTGTGTGTGTGTGTGTGTGTGTGTGTGTGTGTCACATTGATTAAATTACATTCCATGTAGTTTTGCTCTCATTGATTAAATCACAATCCCTATAGTTTTGCTCTTGATGCTACATGAATTGTTATTCTTCCACAGATTTTCTGTGTGATGAGATTATTTCCTACATAAAATGACTAGTAATAAAAAATCCTTAATACTAGTATATTATGTAGCTGTTGGGGTCTTTAAGACAATTGCAAGTGTTTTGTTTTTCTGTTGACATGCCATTTTAAAACATTTTTTATTGATTGATTCTAGAAGCAGAGAGAGAAACTTCCACTTATTCATGAATTTATTTATATGCATTTTTAATGCCCTATGCAGAGATCTAGCTCACAACCTTGGTGTATTGGGAAAGTGCTCTAACCAACTGAGTTACCCCAAAAGGACTGACACACCATTTTATTATTGGTAGACTTTATTAAATATTCAGTGCCCTTAAGGTTAGATTCCTCCTTTCTAGAATTTGGATTTTAATCAGAGCTACTGCGGTCTTGCTTCCATGACCCCATCCCACATAGCTGTGACTAAGCCAGGAATGTTTGGTAGAGAGCATCACAGGAGATTTTATTGGCTGTGTGACATCCCACCCTAAATTATGAGTCAGACAAAAGCCAAGTCCAAAGATGAGTCAGAAGAGTGTTTTGCTCAGAATGACTTTGAACAGGAATACATCAGGAGCTTTCTAATTCTAACCCTTCACCCTCACCCAGCACTAACCTAAAAGCAGATGACCAAGAGACAGGCTTAGAGGCAGCATTATCAGGAGGAATATGGTAAATGGACTCTCATTTGTCCAAGTGTGTTCCCTTGTATTTTCTTTTTTTAAAGCATTTAAGTATTTTATTAACTCTGAATTTATACACACACACACACACACACACACACACACACACACACACACACACATATATATAAAATGTCAGTGACCGTGATGACTGAATTGACCATTTGACTGGTCACCATGTGGTGCTAGAATAGATGCATAGACACAGGTAAAGTCTACGAGTGAAGTAAGAATGAACAAGACAAATGCTTGCCATCACGGTGCTCATACTGTAAGAAGGTTAGATCAGGGATGAGAATTCAAATTTGCCAACAGCACAGGCCTCAGGTGTTGCTTCTCATAACAGCCAAAGACACACCTGATAGTGGACTGGGGGCATGACTGAAGGGCTGGCTCTGAGGTGAAGGCAGGGCCATTCTGAATTTCCCAGAGGAGACAATGGCTGCCTAAGAGGTGGAGCTTTTGGTGCTGACTGGGATAGAAACTGAATAATCAGAACCTAATCTGGGTGAACTGGGACAGCAGAATCTAAGGAGGGGCCTGAGAAGGTGTTTTAAGGGCAACAGCTGTTTGGCTGGTTTTGGCCCAATCCCCACAGGCCAGGCTGAGGGACCCCAACGGTGCACAAATCCATGTACCAGGCCTCTATTATACTCATAAATATGAAAGAATTTGGGCTTTCTAAGAAATGTCAGGTGTTCTAAAAATTCTCAGTATTGTAGGTCCCTCTCTAATCAGCAGCATCAGTCAGCAGGCATATGCCCAAGATAGCTTACATCCTTTATATTAATCATAGCAAAGCCAGGATGTCATACTGGGAACCTGTTTAATAAGCTGTATTGTTAGTATTGCTTAACATTGGATTGTGCATACAGTTAACTTCTGATGTATGTTTGGCAATGTTTTAAAGGACTGTTTGTTTTTGTTGTTGTTTTTTCCTTTGCACTGTTTCTTATTGAATTTTGTTTTGCATTGATTTAAAATAATTTTTTATATATTAAGACTATTCTTTCCTTTCTGTAAGTATTTTCTAGCTTATTATTTGCCTTTTAATTATTATATTCTTAAGCATAGGTGGTTGGTTCTTCTGTATGATTAAATATACCCATATTTTTCTTAATTTTTTTCATATTTTTATATTTAAAAATGTTATTCCTACTCTGATATTGGGTATTTACTTTTATTTTTCTATAATTCTGCTTTGTTGTTGTGTTTTAAATAAATCTAATTTTGTACATTTTATTTATTATTTGCCAAATACTTCACAAACTATCCAAAGACTATTTATCAAATAAAGTTATTAATCTACTTCTTTGACAGTACTATAGAATATATTTATATACTAGAGTCCCAGTGCACAAAATTCATGCATAGGGGTGAGGGAGTGTCTCTTAGCCCAGTCTGTACCCTCTCCAATCTGGGACCCCTTGAGGTATGTCCGACCACCCTGTGGGATTGGGCCTAAATGGGCAGTCAGACATCCTTCTCACAATCCAACCACTTGCCTGCCACTGCATGATTGCTTCTAACTGCTTCTGCCTGCCAGCCTGATCATCCCCTAACCACTCCACTGCTAGCCTGATCAATGCCTAACTGCTCCCTGGCCAGCCCAATTGCCCCTAACTGCCCTCCCCTGCCAGTCTGGTCATCCCTAACTGTTCTCCCCTGCAGGCCTGATCCCCCACAAAAAGTGCTCCCCTGAAGACCTGGATCCTCACCTACTGTCCTCCCCTGTAGGCCTGGTCCCCTAAACTGCCCTATCTTGCAGGTCTGGTCTTCCCAACTGCCCTCCCCTGCAGGCCTGGGTCCAGTCTACCTGCCCTCCTTTGCTGGCCTTATCACCCCCAACTGCCCACAACCATCCTCCCCTGCAAGCCATTTATGGTGGACATCTTGTGTCTTGAAGTGATGGTCAATTTGCATATTACATTTTTAGTAGATAGGATTATAAATTATATAATAACATATAATGCATTCTCCACTGCTTTGTAAGCAATTTATAAAATATCTATATATTTCTTTATAATATATAAATAACTAATACACACTATATATGAATCTATCACTAGGCTTTTAAGTCTGCTCAAGTCATTTATTTTCACTCCATATCAGGAAATGTTCTATTCTCTTAATACTGTAGAATTTGTGAGATAATACATTTTCAGTTTTTTCATTTGTCTTTTTAACATCAGTTGAGTTGGTATTATAGTCTATTTTAATATACCAATATAATGATGTGAAATTATTGATAGGATTACTAATATTTAATTGATTTTTCTTTTCTAAAATAAATTATACTGGTTAAGCTTTTATTATATTAACATATTACTGATATTCTTTGGGTTTCTGCATATGTAGTATAACTGAGAATGTTCTATAGTTTTCTTTTTGACCTGTCATTGCCCAGGGTTTTATAAGTTTTTTTATATTAAGTTATGAGTTGAATTGGAAAATACACTAGGAAAACTTCTAAAAATATGGCTAAGTCAATGAAGACATTTGGTGCTTCCCTTTCATCTGCCCTACTTAGAATCTGCAGAAATAAATAGTTATAAAGATAGGGAAAAACTAAAAGTGTGCACCAGTGCGGGAAACTAGGAAAGGAGTCTATCCACATAGCAGATAATATTGAACAATTTCTGCTGTATGTGGTGCATATGGGAGCAAATGAAATAATTTTATGATAGATATCTCACAACTCTATGTATATCTGAAAACTTTATGTATCAAGAGAATAGTATGGTATCTCAGAAAGAAAGCTAAAAAAAATGTCTAGGCAGATCGCTAATAAAACCTCCTCATTTGAATGTTTGAGGTCTGAAAGCAAGAAGACAGCTGTAGATAAATGACATTTGAAATTTCTATCACCACTGCAATCGTGTAGCTATTCCTGGAACATTAAATAGGATTGTAGCCATATTAGACCAAAGCCCTTCAATAGCTGAACTTGTCCTGGGTGTGATATTGAAAGCTATAAAAAAATACAAAAATATAGTAAATTATGTAAGGAATGTGGAGGATAAACTGGAGATCATCACTGGCATTGCAGGGGAGAAATGAAATGCAATGAAAACAACTAAAGGAAAACCATTTGCCTAGATTACTAACCATGGAAACCCAAGGCGTTGAACTCCAACGGGAAGCTGGGGGATGTTAGAGGATGTATCCTGGTTACTGCACTTGTTACAGGAGTGATGGAACTGCCAGTCAATTGTTCCTGTTTCCCTTTCAGTGGTTCTCAACCTCTCTAGTGCTGCGACCCTTTAATACAGCTCCTCATGTTGTGGTGACCCCCAACCATAAAATGATTTTCATTGCTACTTCATAACTGTAATTTTGCTATTGGCAATGAATCATAATGTAAATATCTGTGTTTTCCTATGGTCTGAAGCTCTACAGCAGCATTCTCAACCTGTAAGTCATGACCCATAGGTTGAGAACCACTAGCAGGGTCGCCTAAGACCATCGGAAAACACAATTCCTTCAGTTACGTTTATACCATTTAAGAGGAGAGACTAGGGAATCTGTTTAGCAAAATCTGATATTCAGCAAAATTGCCTTAAATTTAATAACATTGGTAATTGAAAATAGAAATGTAGGTGTTTGATAGAAATTTAAGTGACTGAAATGAAAATGTTTAAAGATAGACATTGAAGATATTTTAAAATGGGATCAAGGGTGATTTTGTAAAACTGGTCATTCTCAGCAAAATAAAATGTATTTTAATTAGGAAGTCAAAGATTTTAATTTTTTTAATTCAAACAATGCATTTCAACAATAAGAGTGAGGCAAAGCCAATTTTTACTAGTAAGTAATGACTAAATTTGGATTTAATTCCTATAGCATTTTAATACTTATATTTGTAATGTAGTCATCTATATGCAACCATTCAGCGTATTTGTGAATATGAACACGAGAAAATATTTGATCATTCTTACTTTACAAATTACAATGATAATTATTGCCCTTTTACACATTTTACAAAATGGCTGAATTTAAGGTCAATGTGAAAAATAAATATTAGTCTATAAACTTGCAACAAATTATTATAAGATTAAACTTAAAGTAGGCTATCCCTAAAGTAGCATTAAAATCAAACCAAGTATCTAGCAACTAATTTAGTGAAGGATGTGAATGTCCTATACACTAAAAATTATAATATATTGGAAGAAATTTAAAAGAACTAAATATAGGTAGGAATATATCATTTACATGCATTGAAGGCACTCGATGTCATAAAGATGTCAATTCTTCCTAAATTGACTCATAAATTCAATGCAATAGCAATAAAACAAATCCATTAGTTTCTTTTATGGAAAGAGAAGCCAATTCTAAAATTCATATGGAAATTCAAAAAGTCAAAGGGCACAAACTTTCAGTTATATGATGAATAATTTCTGGGGATCGAATGTACAACATGATGACTATAGTTAGTAACACTATATTCTTGAATTTGCTAATAGAGTTGATCTTAGCATTATCACCAAAAAAGATAACTGGGAGCTGATGGATATATTAGTTAGCTTGTTTGTGATAATCATATCACAGTGTATATGTATATCAAACCATCCCATTGTACACCTCAAATATATCCAATTATGTTTGTTGATTATATCTCAATAAACTGGGAAAATAAGCGACACTGAAATACATTAGGAGAAAGGCTATTGTTATAAGTGTTGCAGGCCCAATTTTACATCTGTATAGAAAATAATTATTACTACAAACTTACATAATACACAGATATTAATTCCAGGTAAATTATAGACCTAAAATGAATTGTAAGGCTATAAATTTTCTAGAAGATAAAAAAAGATGTTTTAGTTATCTTTAACTTTAGCGAGTTGAAGACTGGCTAGACAGACCACAAAACATATTGTTATTAAAATAATAAATTGACAAATTGAACATTATAAAAATCATGAAATTCTGTTCGTTTAAAATACAATTATCAGACCATCAAACTTCAGAGGGAAGATAGAGGAAGGAGGGAGTTTGGGAGAGAGATCAACCAAAGGATTTGTATGCATGCATATAGGCCTAATCAATGGACACAGACAACAGGGCGTTGAGGGTATGAGTGGGAGGGGAGGGATGAGAGGTAATTGGGTGATAGGGACACATATGTAATAACTTAATAAATAAATTAAAAAATAAGATACCATTATAAAGAAAAAAACAACCAGAGTGTGAAAAAATATCTGAAAAGAAAAAAAAAAAGAAAAGAAAAAACCCTAGGACACACACAAAAAAATAAAGTACTCTTAAAAATTATAAGAGGACAATTTTCAATAGAAAAAAGAAAACAAGAGATTTGAAGAGGACATTTACAAAAGAAGGTATTCAGAGGACTAATAAATATGTTTAAAGCTGTTTAACATCTTTAGTCATCAGGAAATGTAAATTAATAACACGATTTACATATCATTGTGCAACCACTACAATGTCTAAAACTAAGAAGATAGAAAATACCAACTGTTGACAAGAATGTAGATTAAGTGGGGAAAATATTCATATAGCATTGTTTGTAATAGCCATAACCTAAAATAACTTATAATGTCCATGGACAGTAGTCTATAAATAAATAGGGTAGCTTCATACACTGCAATACCATAAAACAATGAAAAATAATGAAATACTGCTATATACAACATGGATAAATCTTATAAGCATACATTTAATACTTAAGTAGTAAGTCCATTTATGTAAAATTTCAAAAAAAAATACTACTATGTATTGATAAAAATCCAAATAGTAGCTACATTGCAGGGAGAGAGTGATTGGCAAGGGTGTGAAAAAGACTTCCGGGTGCCAGAAACGATCGTTAAGTTTGTGTGTAGAAAGAAACTGCGGAAAGATAAAACACATGTTCTATGAAAGAAGCAGAATTCAAATGCAGACCCACTCCTTAGGTCCAGAACACAAACACGATGACAACAAAGTAACACTGATTTATTTTTCTCAATATACATACATTACCATAACTCTCTATTTCTTTATGTGTTATGCTTAAAGAAAAATACATTCTGATGTCTGCAGTAAGAAAGAACAGATTGGAAATTCAAGGTCTGTGCCTGAGTTTAGACTTGTCAAAAGTAATTGTTAATTTTCTTAAGCAAAGATGTGCCTGATTACAACTGATTAGCCAAAGGACATTTCTTTCAATCAGATTTCTTTATATGGAATAAAAAAGTATGAAAATAAGCATATGTCTATATTTGGTTGTAAATAGAAGAGTATATATTTAAAACAGTCACACAAAAATATATATTCAATCTTAAATGAATGGAAAAAACTGGTATAGATCATCTAACAATCAGATTCATTCCTATTTGAATTTAGAATGTTTTACATGATTCTTAAGGCATACTTATTATCTTGATTAGAGTTTGTTTTGCCAGATATTAAAATTAGTCTGCACTACTTGAAGACACAACACCTGATCTTGCAGAATAATATCTTTATAACAAAAAGAAGCTATCTGGGGATTGAGTATTTTATTCATCCAAAAATCTCAGCAACATACTGGTGAATGAGAATTTACCATAAATTAAAATCTATCACTAAAATAAGGACATGCCTGAAGTTAAATGCAATTAAGAAATTAGTATAAAGTACAAATTAGGATATCTCAATTAATTTTAATCCTTTTTAGTTTATTTGTTTGTGTGTGTGTGTGTGTGTGTGTGTGTGTGCGTGCACTCACAGGCACATATGTGTTGAGAAAAGAATATGCTATTAAAAAAAGATCAAGGCTTCAGATTCTGGCAAACAAATATTCAAATTCTATGTCTGTTAGTTCTAAGATATGTTAGCAAGTTACTAGTCCTCTTCCAGTTCTTGTAATAGCATATACTTTGGACTACAGTAGTATAGGTATAATGGGACCATGTAGCTGTACTATAATCCATAGCAAGTTGAATTTAAGAGAGATATGGGAATAGAAAGTTATGGGCATGTGCCCTAAGGATGAGGGAATATTAAGAGAAAAGAGAAGAGGCTAGAATCTAGAAACCTAATGGGAAGTCAAGAAGATATTTCTTCTGGGTCTTAAAAAGTGACTAGAGGCCCAGTGCATGAAATTTGTGCACATTAAAAGAAAATTAGTTAGAGGAAATAATTTAATATTGCTATTTGCTTTTTCTCTATAATAGAAGTGTCAGAGATGAAAGAAAATTAGTAAAATGTAAATGAAAACCTTCCTCCTGTCAGAGTCTGAGGCTCACCATGGGACCCAGAGTCAAGTCCTTACTTACCCACATGCATCTCAAAATCATGTGAGACCCAGACCTGGCTGCCCTCCCGCCACCCCATTGGACTAGATCCAGACTCGGCCAGTCTAACCCTTGTCAAGCCCTGCCAGGCAGGGGGCATAGCCTCAGGTCCCCTTGCCTGGGGCCAGGACAGAAGGCATGTCTTGAGGTCCCCCAGCCCAGACCAGGACAGGGGTGTGCCTTGAGGTCCTCTGTCAAGCCCCACTAGATGAGGGAACATGGCCCCACCAGATGAGGGACATGAGATCTCTTGTCAAGCCCCGCTGGGTGGGAGGCATGACCTGAAGTCACCAGTCAAACCTCACCAGGCGGGATAGTGCAGCCTCAGGCCCCCTGGCCCAGCAAGGGGAGGAGGTGCAGCCTCAGGTCCCCCATCAAGCCCTGCTGGGTGGGGCACAGCCTGAGTTCCCCCAACCCAACACTGGGGTGCACCTTGAGGTCCCCTGTCAAGCCATGCTGGGTGGGGGGCATGTCCTGAGGTCCCCTGTCAAGGCCCATGGGGGCGGTGGAGGGCATAGCCTCAGGTCCCTGCTGGTTGCTCGTTAAGGCTCCTTAGGGGAACTTGGCTTCAGCTGTGAGTGCAGCCATCTTTGTGATGGAGTGATGGTCAATTAGCATATTCCCTCTTTATCAGCTAGGATGGTATGGACATCCCATTCATACCATTTGCTTCCACATATAAATAAACAGAAAGAAATTTTGAGCAAACAGAGAAAATTATTTAATAAAACAAGCTCCAGAGTCTCTGACACCTGAAGTCTGGGTAACTGAAGGCAAGCAGAGCACTGCACTTTGTGAGGGACTGGAACCAGGAATAGGAGGCCTTCAGCGGTCCTGAGAGTATACTCTCACTCTTTCCTCTGCTTCTGCCTTTTTTAAACATTTCAATTACAGTTTACATTCAATATCATTTAGTATTAGTTTCAGTGGCCAGCAGAGTGGTTAGACAATCATATACTTATTTATATTTATATTTCATGATTTTAGTGAGAGAAAGAGAGAAAGGGGAAGAGAGAAAGAGAAACATCAATGTGCTGTGCCACTTATTCACACATTCACTGGTTGCCCCTTCTATGTGCCCTGACTGGGGATCACACCTGCAACCTTGGCCCATTGGGAAGATGTTCCAACCAACTGGTCAACGGCTGCCAGTCATATCCTTTATAAAGTGTCCCCCCAGTATTCCCAGTACCGATCGGGAACCATCCATAGTTATTACAACATTATTGACTCTCTGCCCTATGCTGTACTCTACACCCCCCTGACTGTTCTGTAACTGCCACTTTGCACTTCTTCATCCTTTCACATTTTCACCATCCCCCTAGTTTTTTCTTTCCCTTCTTCAGTTTCTCCTCCTCCTCCTCCTCCTTCTTCTTCCTCTTCTTCTTCCTCTTCTTCTTCACACAGCTTTCATTTGTCCCTCTGAACATGTGTTGAAAGAAGTTTACCCCGCAAATTCTGGATTTTACCCTTCACTCATCCAAGAAGCCAATTGAACGTGAAAGTAGAATTTAAGTCCTTATTCTGAGTTCTGGAAAAGGGGTCGTCTTCTTTCACACATAAATCTAACGAGTTTCCCCGATGGCCCGGTGCCATCAGCCAGACTGTGCCAGGGCCATTTAATCACTTGTCTTGGGAGAGCCGGGCTCACCCTCTTCTTGGCTGCCCCACGCAGGCGGGCTGAGGATCCCTGTGCCAAGAATTCTGGCTCCACTGATCCCTTTCAGTCTTCAATGGAAAACCACCCCCGAGGGCGTGAGGCAGGCCTCTGGCAGGGCTCCCACGGTTCCGAGAGGATGCTCTTCTGAAGTGCGGGGGGCCGTGATTTCCAAGAAGCAACTTTTAGCTGAATCCCACTCTTTCCTGCATCCCATGAATTATTCAGAGTCACGGTTTTTCCTGTCTCCTGTCCTCGGGAACCCTGTATGCCAAGGCTACAGCTGCAGGGCAGCCTGCTGTTGGCTGGTGTGCAGTGGCTGGGTCAGGAATGCCTCCTTTCTACCTGTCCCTGCCTCACTTCTCTCTTTGTCGTCTTCGCTGCCTGGGGGTGGCACCTTCCAAATGGAGCATAGCACGTTCATCCTGGCAGCAGGCTGCAGTGTCTAGGGAGCTCAGACTGAGAGAGGCAGCTGGCTGCTAAGATGTGCCCCAGTAACCTCCTGATTCTATCTCCGTGGGGAGGAAAGCAGAGTTCCCCCAACATGTCTGCTTAGGGACCCATCCGTGGGATGCTGTGGTTCAGACGGTCCAGGGAGCTTGATTCCCAAGGAGAAGGAACCAGGGTCATCAAGTCAGACACCCCAAAATAAATCTGACAAACATTAAAAGTGTGGCCATCGAAGTTTATCCTGTTGCTTATTACTCCTCCCCTGTACACCCCCGTGTTTTCACTGGTTGCAAATGTCTTCAGTTTACATTTTCCCCTTTTTAAACAGTTAAAACTAATCTGACCAGATGAGGTGGTACTTTAAATATGGTATAATTCTGGGAAAAAATAATATTATGGGGAATTTATTATCACTGATATTTTTGTAAATTGAGAAAGTGACATATATTTCTATGGATATTTCATGTAAATAGTTTCAGTTTACTTTTTTCTTTTTTTATTGTTTAAAACATTACAAATAGTAGTACATATGTCTTCTTTTCTTTTTTCCCAATTGACCTTCCCCCAGCCCTCACCCCCCTCCCTGTGTCTTGGGTCCATTGGTTATGCTTTTAATATACATATAATTGCTTTAAGATGCAATTATATACCCTTTTCAATATAATTTTTTTTGCAAAGCATACGTTTTGGATTTCCAGGAACTTAACAATCACGGGTTCAGCTGAGTTTGCTGAGGTAGGAAGAGGGACACTGGCATGCTCTTTCTGCCATAGAACAGGCAGCAGCTACCAGTGAGAACACGGGTCACGGACTGACAGCCACTCTTTGTGTGACCATTGGTGTCCGTTTTTAGACTTTTCCCTCAAGTATTTGCTTTTTCATTGTTTCTTTTTAAAGAAATATATTTTATTGATTTTTGACAGAGACTAAGGGAGAGGGATAGAGAGCCAGAAACATCAATGAGAGAGAAACTTCCATCAGTTGCCTTTTGCACACTTCTGACTGGGAATGTGCCCACAATCAGGGTACATGCCCTTGACTGGAATCAAACCTTGGACCCTTCAGTCTGCAGGCCAAATGCTCTATCCAATGAGCCAAACCGGTCAGGGCTCCATTGTTTCTTATAGGCCCTATGCCAGGTGTAGGCATAGTCAAGAGTAAAGATAGTAGTTATAACAAGATAGAAAGCTGGTTTGGCCCTAGCTGGTTTGGCTCAGTGGATAGAGTCTCAGCCTATGGACAGAAGGGCCCCAGGTTCGATTCTGGTCAAGGTCAGATACCTTGGTTGCAGGCTCTTCCCCAACCCAGGCCCCGGTGTGGATACATGCAGGAGGCAACCAATGAATGTGCTTCTCTCACACTGCTGTTTCTCTCTGTCTTTCCCTCTCATTTCCACATTCTCTAAAAAATTAATGAAAAAATATCCTTGGCTGAGGATTAAAAAACAAATAACCAAAAAATAAAAACATGAATCTTTCAATCACTGAGAAAATAATAACTAAATCACTAACTTTTCTTCAAGTCACCTCACCATCAGAAGGCTTTAGTAACTTTTGTCTTTTCCTTTTAATGTGCTAACTAAATTGTATGCAGCATGCTACACAAGAAAGCCATAGAAGGGCTATAAATATTAACCAAATTATATATCACTGCCCTTGGCAACAATCATCTTGTAGGGAAATCATTTTGTTTAAATAATGTCTTACATTCTGGATTCATTAAATACATATATTTCAGAGGGAAAGTGAGAGGGAGAGAGATAGAAACAGTAATGATGAGAGAGAAACGTTGATCGGCTACCTCCTGCCCGCCTACTACTGGGGATTGAGCCAGCAACCCAGGCATGGCCCTGACTGGGAGTTGAACCCTGACCTCCTGATTCATAGGTCAACACTCTACCACTAAGCCAGGCCACCTGGGCTCATAGCAATCCTTAAATGGACAAGTTAGAAAGTGTTAATGCAAAAGCTTAATCATTGTGTTTAAATTATCAATAAAAGTCAAGCAATACTCAGAATATGGCCAATCCCTGTTGAAAAGGAATACTTAGGGCAATTAGATGAAAGCTAATATGGGGTCTTATGTAAATCACAGGCTTTTGTTACCTATTTTACTAATTGCCTTCTTTTAGCAGTCAGATATCAGTCTAAATAGAATTTAGGAGCTGGAAACCAAAAGGAAGGATGACTTTCAGCCCCAACCAGAAACCCTGGTCCTTCGCTCTAGTTTTAGAAGAGAAAAGAGCGTTTAGAAAAGCAAACTAATTCTTAGTTCAAGCAATCATTTAAGTCTCTAAATTGAAGCAAAGTATTTTAGTTTTAAGAAGGACTTTATAAGTCAAATTGGATTTATAATTTATTTTTGTCATTCCTCGCTGTGTATATGTGGGCAATTTACTTAACCTCTTGGTGCCCCTGTTTGTTTGTTTTTTCATGCTTAAAAGGCTGATCATATCGATGATACAATTTTTATACAAGATCAAATATATTGCTTAAGATATGACACATAGAGGGGCATCTGGCACATGGTAAACAAAAATGATGCCAAGGATTTATTGGAACAGAATTGTCTAAACACTTGGAGCATTAAAACCAACAACATAACAGACTGAAGAATCTCAGAAGGAAGTGGGGAAGAGAGGGGATGAGATTAACCAAAGAATTTACATGTATACTAGAGGCCTGTGCACCAAATTTGTGCACTGGGGCGGGGGGCCCTCAACCCACCCTGCCCCCATCACAGACTGGGATCCCTCAGGGGATGTCCTACTGATGGCTTAGGCCCCCTCCCCATAGCCACAGTCTGGCCTCCCTCTATGGGAGGTGACCGGGCTGATAAGGGGAAGGCACCACCCCCTTTACCCCACTGCTGCTGCCACTGCTGCAGCTGCCACTGCTGCAGCCACCAAAGTGTTTTCATCAACAAAGACTCAAGTTCCTTCACCACAAAAAATTACAACTTACTTTAGGCATTTTTATGTGTCTTTCATAGAATATGAAATGTCTTTCTTCCTTTCTTTCTTTCTTTCTTTTTTTTTTTTTTTTTTTTTTTTTTTTTTTTTTTTTTTTTTTTTTTTTTTTTTATCCTCACCTGAGGATATGTTTCCATTGAATTTTAGAGAGCTTGGAGGAGAAAGGGAAAGACAGAGAGAAACATCAATGTGAGAGGAACATTTTGATTGGTTGTCTCCTGCATGAGCCCTGACCTGGGCCCCAGCCAGGGAGGACCCTGCAAACTAGGTACATGCCCTTGATAAGAATTAAACCCAGACCCTTTAGTCGGCAGGCCAAGACTCTATCCACTGAACAAAACTGACTATGGCAGGATATGACATATTTCTTAGCCCCTCCAGAAGCAGATCTTAGTTTTCTTCCTCCAAGAGTGTCGTGGAAAAACCCTAGATCATCATATTGGATTCTTTTTACCCAAGTTACCAAGAACACTACAAATGGCGGTGTACAGGGAGCTTAGCCAATGAGCTATCAGAAAATGTGTTTCCTCTGTAGCTCATGTGCAGAGGACCCCCTGCATTGTGTCCGCTGGTCTGGGGGCTTGCCCCGAGCCCTGCGGTGGCCTCTGGGAGCAAGCCTTCAGCCCAGCAGCATGCCCCAGCTCAGCAGCCCCATGTTATTGTGTCTGCAGCCCTCCCTCCCTCTGTGGCCAGGGCTTGGTACATTGGCATTGTCACCAGGGCAATGATGCCAATGTCCCACCCCAGCCACTATGGGTGCCACCTTATTTGTATTGGAGTGATGGTTAATTTGCATATTACCCTTTTATCAGATTATATATGCATTACCTATGGGAACAGACAATAGTAAGGGATCCTAGTCCCAGTATTTTCTCCAATTAGTTCTACAGAACTAGCTACATAAAAAGTTTAAAATATTTATGGATAACAGAGGAACATTGTTATGCTCATCCTCTTTATTAATCAAACTCTGCAAGAGTCAAAATCCTGAAGCTAAAGCCAATGCAACCCTCACAGAGGGAGAGTTTCATACAAAGATGGAGGCAGAGAGTGGAAACCAAAAAATGCTCAAGATTGCCAGCTGATGATGAGACGATGGCAACAAACAGATTTTTCTTCAAAACCAACAGAGATCTCCAATACTCTTAATACCTTAATTTCAGATTTCCAACTTCCAGGACTTTAAGAAAGTAAATTTCTGTTGGCATAAACTACCTAGTTTGTGGTCCTTCATTAATGGCAACCCTAAGTAAATAATTCACCTTCCTTACACAAGTACCTACAGAATTCTCAGACTACTACTCACATTTATTTTATATCTCCACATTTTTAGTGTATTTTCTCTCCCACTAATTTCATTTTCTTATATTTATGAGACCGCATTAAAGAAAGAAAGAATATGAGAAGGGGGTGGGGCAAGTGTGACCATCTCAGTCTAAAATCACCAGAGATCAAGAAAGCTATATCACCATGGAAACACTCTTCTGACCATTTCCCTCTGGTTCCACATCAGGTTTCTCAAGCTCTGGGCCCTGTTTTATTTGTTCTTCACTCTTTTTTTCTTTTTCTCTTTTTCTTTATTGATTAAGATATTACATATGTGTCCTTATCCCCACATTGCCACCCCAACCACCCGACTCATGCCCTCACCCCCCTGGTGTCTGTGTCCATTGGTTAGGCTTATATGCATGCATACAGGTCCTTTGGTTGATATCTCCTCCTTAACCCCACCCTCCCCTACCTTCCCTCTGAAGTTTGACGGTCTGTTCTTCACTCTTAGTTTCAAAATCCTGGCTAAGTTCTTCAACTCTGGCTCTCATACTTGGCATTCCTCCCAGTTCTTCTTGCCCTTATTCTTGGCTTTGATGCCCCTTTAGTGTCCTACAGCTGGACCTGGTAAAACTTTCCACTGGCCCTTCATTTTTGGCTTTTGCTACTTGAGGTTTTTTTTTTTTTCATTTCTTCCTTATATCCCCCTGAGACTACTTTTAAGAATAAAACCATCTCCACACCTAAAAGGTCTACTTGACCTTTTTTATCTACAAATAAATTTCACTTCATCAATATGTCATTGAATGAAATGTGTCTGTACACTGAAGACATCAGGCATTTGACATCCCCTCCTCCACTACTTTCTTCCTTTGCCATGTTTCCTGACTTTGGGGGCCCTGATGGGTACACTCTTCCCACTGCCATTTTCAGACTGTGGTTCCACTCTCTTCACTCAGTCATCTCTCCTATTTTTCCCCTGTTCTCTTTGCTCCCCTTCTGCCCTTTTCTCTTTCTTGTCCTGTATTCTGTCCTCAGGACTCCATCCCACACTTATCACCATCTTCAATATCTGTTTTATCCTATTCTTCCTTCCTTTATTGCCTGATATAATGGTTCTTAGCCTGTATTATACATTAGAATCACCAGAGAAGCTTTAAAACAACTGGTTCTCCAACAGCTTTCCCCCAGAGATTCTAATTTCATTGAAGAGGGACCAAGCATCATATTTCTTAAATTTGCTTCTTGGTAATTCAACTGTTCGCCCACAGTTGAAAGCCACTGGCTCACAAGTTTCAACATGGATTTTAAGCATTGTCACTTTGTTTCTCCTACCCCATCTCTCAGACATGCCTTACAACTCATCATAACTTGAAACCGCTCTACCATCCATCAGCTTAGTCTCAAAACTCTTATATTTAATTAATTGCAACCATTTTCTTGCCTTTTCCACTTCCAGTGAAAAAACTCTCAATTTTTTATTACAACCCTACATTGTTCCTGAACATCTTCCAATTTATCAAATCGAATGACATTCCTTTTAAGTCTACACAACCAGAAATGGGGTCTGCCATTTCAATAGTACTACTATCTGTTGGTAAGAAATGCTTTTTCCGCATTCATCACTTTTTCACAGAGGGGAGGGAACTTCTCTTTCCTAGGAGGAAAACATTGAAGGAATACTTGAGGTCTTTTCCCCAGAGCCCCTTACAGACACCCCCCCCCCCCGCAAAAAAAGGATGATATGGTTCAGAAACATCTCTTTGGTAAACATGGATGCAGAACCTGTGCATGAATAGCTCAGTATCTCTATCCCTCTACTGAGCTAAGGTGGCTGTTATTCCTTCTCTGCCAAGTATCCAGTTCAGTTTTGCAGCTCCTCCTGTGATTATGTGAATATGTTTGATTCAGTGAAGGAAATACTTAAATATGTGTTTCCAGTCTATATTCAATAATTCAGCTACAACAAGAACAAAATTTGTGTTCTGATCCCTGTAAATAGACTCAACCAATTAAACTCCTTTTATTTTCCTTTTCTTGAGGAGCTAATCTTGGAACTCATGCAATAGGATTTGTGTTCCTTAATCACTTTGTTTCTGTGCATTTACATAAATGCACAAAATCATACTTACTGGATCCTCTGTAATTCTTTACACCAGAGCTCAGCCAGACCTCATTGATGTATTTTTTAAATGTACCTTTTAATTACAGTTTACAGTTGAATAGTATAGTGGTTAGATAACCAGGTACTTTAAAAAATTCTCCCCCTGATATTTCCAGTAACCACTTGGCATCATACATAGTTAATACAATATTATTGACCATATTCCCTATGCTCTCTACTTTACCTCCCTGTGACTATTCAGTAACCACCAATTTGTACTTCTTAATCCTTTCACCTTTTCACCCAGTTCCCCAAACCTTTCCCCTCTAGCAACCATCAGTTTGTTCTCTGTGTCTATGAGTCTGCTTTAATTTTGTTTGTTTATTTTATTCTTTAGGTTCCACAAATAAGTGTAACCATATGGTATTTGCCTTTCTATGACTGACTTATTTCACTATACATAATAATTCTAGGTCCATTCATGTTGTTGCAAATTGTAATGTATTATTTTTTATGGCTGAGTAATATTTCATTATATATACATTATAAATATGCATGGTATGTATATATAATGAAATATTAATCAGCCATAAAAAAATAAATTGGATTGCTTCCATATCTTGGCTATCCTATCTAATAAAAGAGTAATATGAAATAAACCATCATTCTGCTACACCCACAAGCCACACCCACCAGCCATTCAGAAGAAAGTATGCAAATTAACCCAACCAAGATGGCTGTGGAGGAAGCCAAGTTTTCTACACACCCTGGCAAGCCCAGGCATCCACTCAAGGTTACAGAGTTTCAATTATAGAAGATAAATAAATGCCAACAAAAAAAATGGCAGTAGCCACAGAGCTGGAGAGAGCAGGAGGCTCTCAGCAATGGAGGAAGCCAACCTTCTGCGGCCCTGGCCTGCATTGGCCTCCTCCACTCAAGGTTACGAAGTTTCAATTATAGATGATAAATAAATCCCACATACCAGAGTCTTCACTTGGGTCGCTGGGGGGCATGGCTGGCCTGAAAACCACCACAGGCCCCTCACCCAGGCCACCCCATGTCCTAAGAGAACCTTCACCCTGATCTAGGCACCCTTCAGGGCAAACCAGCTGGCCCCAACCAGGAACCAGGCCTCTATTCTATCTAATAAAAGAGTAATATTCAAATTGACCATGACTCCAACACACAAGATGGCTGCCTCCATGTGGTCAAAGATGGCTGCCCCCATGTGGACATAAGATGGCTACCATAAGATGGCTATCAGGGGAGAACAGTTGGGAGGAACCAGCCATCCCCAGGTCTGCAGGGGATTGCAGCTGTGAGGGACCAGGCCTGCAGGGGAGAGCAGTTGGGGGTGACAAGGCCTGCAAGCCAGGGCAGTTAGGGGTAAACAGGCTGGTAAGGGAGCAGTGAGGAATCAATAGGGCTCGCAGGGGAATGGTTATGTGGTGATCAGGCTGGCTGACAGAAGCAGTTAGGGGCAATCAGGAAGGTAGGCAGGCAAGCAGTTGGAGGAAGCAGTTAGGGGCAATCAGGAAGGCAGGCAGGCAGAAGCAGTTGGAGGAAGTCCGACTGCCTGTTTAGACCCAATCCCAGTAAGGAGAGGGTGCAGGCTGGGCTGAAGGACACACCCCATGCACGAATTTCAACTAGGCCTCTAGTTGTAAATAACACTGCAGTGAATACAGTGTTTCTAATTAGTGTTTGTCATATTTATTTTTTCACATATATGCCCAGAAGTGGCATCACTGGGTCAAAAGACATTTCCATTTTCAATTTTTTGAGAAATCTCTATATTGTTTTCCAAAATAGCTGTACTAATCTGGTTTCCTACCACCAGTGCACAAGGTTTCCTTTTTCTCTACATCCTTGCTAGCACTTGTTTGTTGATTTATTGATGATAGCCATTCTGACATTACTTTAATTCCTTTTATATGCTTACTGTTTAACTCTTTTCTCACTATTTCTATCATCCATATCATACTGAAGCTCTAATAATAAATCCAGGCACTCCCAATTTTTCAGAGAATAAACTCATAAGTTCTGAGAAGACCTTGAGGCAGTTGCAGACTTTCTTTTCCTCCTCTTTACTTGAAAATTTATCTGAATCCACATTTTCTTCCTTTGTGCTTCTCAACACTCTCAAAGCCTCACCTCTCTGAAACATTCCACAAAGCCCTCCCATTTGTTTACACCTTTACTTTCTCCCTCTCTCCAAATCGTTTCTCTCTGCCTGTCAACATGGGCACTACTGAGAAGGGCATGGCTGAAAACAAAGTCCTCAACCCAGTTACTCCTGGCTTTTGGTTTCCTCCCTTCAGCACATAATCCTTAAAAGAATCTCCTAGATATGCTGACTCTACTTTTTTATTTCTTTCCCTTACCTTACAATATTGCTATCTAACCCTCCCTTATATCAGTAGAAATGTCTTATTTAAATTCATCAATAAAAAAATAAACATCATATTGACATTCTGGTGGTTTTTTGTTTTGTTTTTATTTCTCACATTGTCCCTCTCCTCTCTGTTCCTTTTTCCAATTCATCCAGGTCCTAGGCTTCAGCTCCTTTATGTAGGTAATAATATGAAGTTGCTGTCACTCACCCCACTTTATAGTCATATTTGCACTTATTCACCTGGGCCTTTACCCCAATTTTTCAGGTTACTGTTTATTTCCGTAAATTACAACTTTATTTCCTAATGACTCAGACTCAAAGTGGCAATGTCATTTTATACATTTTATTTATCAATTTCTCCATTATTCATGATGAACCTGCTCCTTGCTGAGGATTAAATCCATGTCCTGAAGATTAAAAGGAGGATAAAACAATATCTCTTGTCAGAGAAGTGCTGTTCTAGAGGTACCATTAACCATATATCTTCACACAGTCACAATTCATGTTGTGTGGGGGAGTCAAGAAGGAATGCTTTGAATGAAGTGGGTAGTTCAGTTCAGTCTTTAATAAAAATTAGGCATTAAAAAGTAAAGACACTTCCAAGAGGAGACACTAAGACAGCATTTATAAAGTCAATGATGTGTAAAGCCATATGCAATTTGCTTTGACTAGAGTATAAAATTTTTTAAAAAAGGAAAGGACAAAGGCGAATGAGTCTGAAGTGTTACCGTGAAGGTCTCCATGTGCTGGTCTACTGAACCTGTGACCAAATTTGGTTTTAGGGCGATCGTCCTCCAACATCATGGAGCGGGAGACATAGTCATCTTTGGTTGGACTTCTCCAGTTTCCCAAGCATTCATCA
The DNA here is from genome assembly GCA_004026805.1 of Lasiurus borealis. NCBI lineage: Eukaryota > Metazoa > Chordata > Mammalia > Chiroptera > Vespertilionidae > Lasiurus > Lasiurus borealis. The sequence continues at coordinate 45,360 of PVJN01007805.1, read as the reverse complement.
TTTGTTCAATCTTGCAAACTTGCCCTTTATGTTGCCTTTTACATCTTTCCTTACTGTCTACATCCCACTGGTTCACAGGCTCAGCACCCTTCCCTTGGATGTCCAGACTACTGGCCTCTGACTCCAGCCTCTATTTTTACTATAAGATGGGACTTGATGATATTTTCAAAGAGAACAGTTCTAAGCATGTCATTCACAGTCATAGACATTTTAGGAAATCCCAATACTACCACATCGGGTGCCATTTCTTCATCATGACCTTTAAGATGTCCCCCTATGAGCTATCTGATCAATTATCTGCTTATAGGAAGTGCTCACATTCAGTGTCACAGCCAGGCAGCCCCGTGGCCTGACATTTTACACAACAGAAGCTTTCTCTCCCCATGCCTTTGCCCTATGCTTCTTTTACCTTGAACACCATCTTTCCCGCTCTGAAATTCTGTCCATCCTTTAAAATGTATCATAAAAATATCTTTTTTTCTTTATTTTTATTAATTACTCTATTACAGATATCCCAATCCCTTCTGCTTTGCCTACCCCCACCCAGCCCCATTCTTCCAAGATCAAAATTTTAAATTTTTCTAAACATATATGATTGTCTCCTTTTGTTTTTATGACATATTAACTATGCAGTAGCAAAACTGATACCACAGAAAACTGAATCACTATGTAAAAGACATCTCTAAATACCTTTTCCAGGGAGTGGAGGAAGAGAATGGAGACCTTCATAGTGTGCAAAGGGGCAAAAGAGTTGGAAAAATGACAGAAGATGACAGGTCAGAAATCATGGAGCCATCACACATTTAAGTGATATTTCAGAAGAAACTATCAGGACATATGTAACCAAACTTATTCCAAACTTGACTAGACCTCTGTCAATATTGTTTGAAGGAGCTCTGTAGACTTCAGATAAAGAAGAAAACCATACCAAGTCTCTTCCACAGATTTTTGGGCACCCTGTCCCCAGCACTCACAGCACTAAGATCATTCTCTCCAGCAGATGTATTCTAGACAGCCATGTGAATTGGAAAAAAAAAAAAAAGAAAAGAAAGAAAGAAAGAAAGAAAGAAAGAAAGAAAGAAAGAAAGAAAGGAAGAAAGGAAGAAAGGAAGAAAGGA
>PVJN01007805.1:0-44142 GCA_004026805.1 Lasiurus borealis | reverse complement strand
GCAAATGAAATGAGAGACTAGAAAACATTAATTTGGCGATATTGGGGGGCCAGGCGGGAGCCTTCCTCTAGTGGAAAGGACTGCCACTTTCCTTTGGCCTTGCCATCCCTTTTATTCAGGTTTGGGATACACCCTTTGCCCTGAAGCAGGCAATTCCAGTAACAAGTAGATTATCTTATCAGTGAGGATTGATATGCTTATTTGATGGGGAAGTTCATTGTCTCAATTAGATAGGGAGTGGCTGGCTTTGACCTTTCAGAGCTTCAAGGTTGACCAGCCTTCTAAGCCTCCTGTTTACATCCATTTAGTGAGAACAATGTTTGGTTTCTGGCAATTAGCTATACTAAAGTACAAATAATGCACCCCTGAAACAGCTAAAAGAAGGACAGATTTCAAGGTAAAAATGTGACTTAGTGATTGCATAACAGGCCAATTTATAGGACAAATTGACAATCCTATAAATCCAGTAGATATTGGAAAATCCACACACAATATATACAAACATGAAATAAGAGGGAGAAAAATATCAGTGTTTAAGGACTATATCTTTAATAAGATTAATACTAATAGTTGAACATATTTCAAATGAGAGTAAAATTAACACAACTAGACCATTGCTTAGCAGAGTAACATTAATTTAATTCTTATTAAAATAAATGTTCTAGAGAATTATAAATTTTAAAAATTGAAATAAATGAAAAACATGTGTATAACTTGAATAGAACCATATCCTGGAAAGAACTGGATCTAACATCCAAAGCAGGTGTTAGCACACTAGCCAGTTTGGCTCAGTGGATAGAACATCAGCATGCAGACTGAAGGGTCCTGGGTTTGATTCCGGTCAAGGGCACATGCCCAGATTGTGGGGCTTGATCCCAAGTATGGGGTGTGTAGGAGGAAGCTAATCAATGACTACTTCTCCTCATTGATGTTTACATCTCTTTCTCCCTCTTGCTCTCTAAAATCAATAAAAATATATTAAAGCAGGTGCTTGGACCCGATAACTTTATGAATGAGTCCACTCACCACCCTACAAGGTACAGATAATACTAATGCTGTTCAAACTATTCTAGGACATGAAAAAAATAGAAATGTATCCTGGTCATCATATAAAACTGCAATGACAAATGATATTGACAAAAAAGTAAAAGAAAAATGAAACCCGACTTTACTTTAGAATATAGAGGTAAAAATAACAAAATTTTGACAAATGAAATCCAGCAGTATATTAAAATATCAGAATCTAGTACCTTATGGAAAAACAATGTGTGTTCGTAGTATGAATTCATTAGTATGTTTTATATTCTTTCTATTCCCTCCTTCTCAAACACTTCACTGTAAATTCCTCATGGCAGAATGAAACAGCATCATGATCTCTTGTATTATGTAGAAAACAAGAAACCCAGTGCATAACATTCATGCCCTGGGGGTTGGGGGGGCTAACAGCCCAGTCTGCAATCTCTCACAGTCTGTGACCCCTCATCTTTAGTGCTGCCACGGAACCGGGAGAGGTTCCCACCATCACCGCTGGCTGCACTCACCAGCCATGAGCCTGGCTTCTGGATGAGCGGTGCTCCCCCTGTGGAAGTGCACTGACCACTAGGGGGCAGCTCCTGTGTTGAGTGTCTGCCCCCTGGTGGTCAGTGTACGTCATAGTGACTGGTCATTTCACCTTTTGGTCGATTTGCATATTAGAGATTTATTATATAGGATTGAATGGATAGGTTATTGGAAAGTGACAAAGAGACATTAGTAATAGTTGCCAATGAAATTTGACAACTAAAAAAAAAATTAGTCCATTATTATCTAGAAGGAGGGAAACAGAAGAAAAGAAACCTAATTCTCTCTCATAAAAGAGCAATATGCAAATTGACCATTGCCTCAAGACACAAGATGGCCACCCCCATGTGGTCAAGATGACTGCCCCATGCGGACACAAGATGGCCACCACAAGATAGCCTGCAGGGAAAGGCAGTTTTAGGCATTTAGGGGTGACCAGGACAGGAGAAGAGTGCAGTTGGGGGGGAATCCAGGCCTGCCATGTAGGGCAGTTGTGGGAGACCAGGCCTGAAGTAGAGGGCAGTTGTAGGGGACCAGGCCTGCTGTGGAAGAAACTTGGGGGGAGGACCCAAGCCGGCACAGGAGAGCAGTTGGGGGGGAGGGGATCAGACCTGCAGTGGAGGACAGTTTGGGGGGACCCAGGCCTGCAGCAGAGAGCAGTTGGGGACCAGACCAATAGGGGAAAGCAGTTGGGGCAGAACAGGGCTATAGCAGAGAGTAGTTGGGGAGGCAGCCCATAGGGAGGAGCTGTTGGGGGGACCAGGCCTGCAGGGAGGGCCATTCAGGGTGACCAAGCTTATGGTGGAGAACAGTTTGGGGGGACCAGGTATCAGGCCCCAGGAAGGGCAGTTAGGGGTTACCGGGCCAGCAGAAAAGGGCAGTTGGAGGAGACTAGGACAATAGGGGAGGGCAGTTGGGGGAGGAGGGGCAAGGCCTGAAGGGGAGGGCAGTTGTGGGGGAGCAGGCCTGCAGGAGAGGGCAATTAGGAGTGACCAGGCTTGCAGGGGAGGGCAGTTGGGGGCAACCAGGCTTGCAAGGGAGGGCAGTTAGGGTGATTGGGCCAGCAAGGGAGGGCAATTGGGGGCAATGAAGCCTGCAGGGGAGAATAGTTAGGGTCAACCAGACTGGTATGGCCGGGCAGTTAGGGTTGACCAGGATGGCAGAGAAGGGAGTTAGAGGCAATCAGGTTGGACAGGGAGAAGTTAGGTGTTGATCAGCCTGGCAATGGATTAGTTAGGGACAATCAGTCAGAGGCAGTCAAATGGTTGGGAGCTGGTTGGGAGCCAGCAGTCCTGGATTGTGAGAGGGATATCTAACCGCCCATTGAAGCCTGTTCCAACAGGGGATCAGATTGGAGAGGGTGCAGGCTGGGCTGAGGGACACCACCCCATGCACGGATTTTATGCAACTGGCTTCTAGTTTTCATTTCCAGTTTTAATAGTACTTTAATTAGAAAGTGACCATTATGAACATAATCATAATAATATAAACATAGAGTGTTAATTTAACTATAAATGTTATATTAAAAGCATGGAGTGCTATTTTAAGATAATTTAAAAATTATCCATAATAAACAGAAAATCAAAAAATAGCATCTAATATGTATGCATCCGTTGATAGCGGTTTAAAATTTCATTCAGGGATTTGTAGGTAAATACTAAGATTACGTAAAATAAAACAACTAAAGAAATTCCAACCTAGTTATCTCTAAGGGAGTGAAATCATTAAAGACTACTGGTTTTCAGTATTATAATCATTCTTTAGTAACTGTGATAATAAAAGCATAATATGCTATTTAAACCAGACATCGTACTGGATGACCTCTGGATGAAGCTGGGGCATGTGAGGGAAGCCTGTGTCCCAGATGCCCAAGGGAAGCCAGTGCTTGCAGGTGGGGGGAGGAAGGCCTACTCTTGCATGAATTTTGTGCACCAGGCCTCTAGTTATAAAAGAAATCTGAAAAGTTTAAATAACTTTAAAAGTATTCATGTTTTTAAACTTTGATCATATATTTGTCAATGAAAGAACTTATAAAAATTAAACATTAATTTAAGAATTATAATATCTATTTGGGTCAGGGGTAGAAAACTGGCCTTCACAAAATTTGTGGGATAAAATTAATAAATTTGATCAACGGGGCATTTTTATATTATGTATTAAAACATTAGGAATATATAATTTCTGCTATAATAACTTCTATTCTTAGAATTTATCCTCAAGAAATAGTCAAGATTATATCTAAACATTTTTTATCATCTGCCTTGTCTGTGGTTTCTTTTGCCATTGAAAATATTTTTTTTTTAAGTTTGGGTAATTAGCCAATTTGCATGTTATACTTATGCAAATGAATAAGCTGCTTCTTACAGTTACTACCTCTAGGATAGTTTAGGGTTCTCTTTTAACTGTTTCAGCTACCTGGTTCACAAATTTACATTTATAGCATTTTCCTCTTAAATTATCTTTTGGAATAAATGCTATGCTTTCTAACTCCTGCCTTTAGCTTGATATAATAAGGATACCTCCTATGTTATATGTTCTTTGTATTTTTAACACAATTGAAATATTATATTTCAATCTAAATATTATGCATTTAGATATAAATTGGCTATGTTGTGTGTGTGTGTGTGTGTGTGTATACATATATACACATATATGTGTGTATATATATATATATATATATATATATATATATATATGAATAGATTTTAATACAGTGGTACCTCGAGATACGAATTTAATTCATTCTGTAACCTTGAGGCATGGGAAACTATGAGACGCTCGAGTCTCTGTAAACTGATGGGTCGTGTGCATGCAGCTGGCCAATCCGCACAATTACTCCTATCTCAAATGTTGCTCGTATTTCAAAGCAAAAATCACTCGCTCAGCTGCTCGTATCTCAAAAATCTCATATGTTAGGGCACTTGTATCTCGAGGTACCACTGTATCTCCTTTCAGAAACCTTGGGAAAAAAGAACCCTTTTTCTACTAGAAAAAATTCTTAATAAAAAATAACAGTAAATCCTCCAAGTGCCCATAAGTAGTGGAGTGGATGAAAAAGCTGTGGTATAGTTACACAATAGAATACTATGCAGCTATGAAAAAGAAGGAACTCTAACCCTTTGTGACAGCATGGGTGAACCTGGATATTATTATGCTGAGTGACATAAGCTAGTAAGAGAGAGATAAATGCCATATGATTTCACCTACACGTGGAATATAATGAGTAAGATAAACTGATGAACAAAATAGAACCAGAGGCATGGAACACTGGAACAGACTGAGGAGTGCCAAAGGAGAGGGTGGTGGGTGAGAACGGATAAGAAAGGTGAGAGATTAGCCAAGGAACATATATGCATAGCCCATGGCCACAGCCAGCTGTGTGGTGAAAGCCAGGGGAGGGGGCTGGGGCTGGAATGATGTAGGGACATCTGTAGAGTCAATAATAAAACTAAATTTTAAGGCATCAATAAAGTAAATCTAATTTAAAAAGAAAAAACACAGTAAATCCTTAAGCAGGCAATCAAATCTTTTTTTTTAATATATTTTATTGATTTTTTACAGAGAAGAAGAGAGAGAGATAGAAAGTCAGAAACATCGATGAGAGAGAGACATCATTCAGCCGCCTCCTGCACGCCCCACTGTGGAGATGTGCCCGCAAGCAAGGTACAGGCCCCCAACCGGAATCGAACCCGGGACCTTTCAGTCTGCAAGCCGATGCTATATCCACTGAGCCAAACCGGTCTCGGCGGGCAATCAAATCTTGGTCACTCAAATTGTGGGGTACAATGGTGAGAGAATTAAATAGATAACACAAATAAGTTTGTGGAAATTTACAATCTATTTGCCCTGAGATTTTATTTATTTGTTGTGTTTTGTTTTTTTTTTCTCTTGCCCTTATCAGGAAAGAGCTAGTGAAACTGACTCAGAACTGAAATAGCTGTGTTTCCCTCTGACCCTTACACTGTTTCCTTGGCATAGTTTCCAATAACTATGTTTCTTGTAAATGCCTCACTTAATGTCCTCCACATGAACTACACGAGGCTGGTGGCTTTACAGCGAGGTTTGGTTTGTTAATGAGGGGAAATTTTGGAAATTGTGTCCAGGAAAGGCACTTCTCCAGAACATGTTATGGTCCATTATATGCTGCTGGCTCCACCCAGGCTCTGCATTCCATTCATTGCTGTTGGACTTATTGTGACAAAATGCTTGTCTTCCACTGAAGGAAATTCCCAAAGGGGCTGCAATTTGGATGAAATTGAATTAAGTAAATTTAATCTAAATGAAGGTGGTTGAAAAAAACTAAATAGTAACATTTTATTCGGTTTTAATGCTCCTGGGAGCATTTTTCAAAACCTTTCTTTCTAAATGGTATCTTTCTAAGATCCTATGCAAAAGCTTTTACTCCTGAAAAAAAAATAAAAAATGCTTGTTTCTTTAGCAATTTACCCCCAAAACAAAGCAATCGGAAATACCATGTGCTGAAAAAATTCACAGCAGAGATTTTGTGGAGTCAAGGCAAACTAACATTAATAAATGAAGCTCATTAGGCTGGATTTGCATATTTAACTCATCTTAATTACACATGGATTCAGCAAATATTTTAAAAGCTGCAATCAATCTTTCACAGACATGGTTAGTTATTTATATGAAATAAAATAAAAAAACAGGAGGCTTGTTAATGATTATGTTTTCAGTTTATATGCCAGTGGGATTATTTCAGTAATAGTAAGAGAGTATTTTTTTTCTTTAATAATATATAAACCAGTTAGGTTAAATTTTTTTTTGGTTTTACAAAGTTATTTTTTAAAAATATTTTCAAAAACTAAATATTAAATCATTATATTAGATTTTTTACCCTGTTCAATTAAAAAATGATCTTCATAAAATTCTTTGGCCTTAATATTTAAACTTGCTAATAAGGTAGTACCTGTAGTGGACATAATCTACAGATAGCTGGTAATGACAGGGCTTTTCTAACAGCTTATATAAGTTTTTATTCTGCTCCCACTTGAACATGGTTTGCTTTCCTTTCTTTAAGAGTACTTTTAGCCCAGATGGTATGGCTCAGTGGTTGAGCGTTGACCTATGAACCAGGAGGTGACTATTCAATTCTCAGTCAGGGAACATGCCCAGGTTTCAGGCTTGATTTCCAGTAGAGGGTGTGCAGGAGGCAGGTGATCAATGGTTCTCTCTTATCATTGATGTTTCTATCTCTCTCTCTCTCTCCCTCCCTTCCTCTCTGAAATATACATATATATTTATATATCTACGTATCTAAATATCTACATTCTACATATCTATATATCTATATCTGTATCACCTATATCTATCTATATTACTATACCTATACCTATACCTATATCTATATCTATATCTATATCTATATCTATATCTATATCTATATCTATATCTATATCTATCTATCCACACTAGAGGCCCATTGCAAGAAGATTCGTGCAATAGGCCTTCCTTCCCCTGGCTGCCAACATTGGTTTTCCTCTAGAACCTGGTACCAAGCCTTTACTCTGGCCTCCATCTTCTGTCTTTGCTCTGGCCAGAGCGCCATTCCTGTAGCTCCCTCCATCATCCACCATCCCTCTCATAGCAGGCATCCTGACCCAGCCAGCTGCTCCATGTCTGCATGCCTGCTGCCCAGAGGTCTGGAACAGTTGAGGCGAGGGGGGGGGCATCAGGGGAGCAGGGCTGCATCCATCTTTGTTGGGTTAATTTGCATACACACTCCTAATTGGCTGGTAAGCATTGCAAAGTGATGTTGAATTTGCATGTTTCTCTTTATCCTATCTAATAAAAGAGTAATATGCAAATTTACCATACTTCTGCTACACCCACAAGCTATGCCCATCAGCCACGGCTACTAGCCGATCAGAGCGAGTATGCAAAGTAACCCAACCAAGATGGCTATGGCCACAGAGAGAGCAGGAGAGAAGCTTGGGTTGCCACTGGCGATGGAGAAAGCCAAACTTTCCAAACAGTTGGGACCAAGCACAGAGAGAGGGATGTCCCTTTGCCTAGCCTATACTCTCTCCAATCTGGGACCACTCAAGGCAGTCAGACATCCATCTCATAATCCAGGACTGCTGACTCCCAATTGCTTTCTTGCCTGCCTTCCTGATTGCCCCTAATGACTTCTGCCTGCCAGCCTGATCACACCTAATCACTCCTCTGCCAGTCTGATTGATGCCTAACTGCCCTCCCCTGTGGGATTGTTTGCCCCTAACTGCCCTTACCCTGCAGGCCTGGTCACCCCTAATTGCCTTCCCCTGCAGGCCTGGTTTTCCCCAGCTGCTCTCTTCTGTAGGCCCGGTTGTTCCCAACTTCCCTTCTCTGCCATCCTAGTAAACCCTAACTGCCCTTTCCTGCAGGTTTGATTGCCCCCAACTGCCCTCCCCAGCTGGCCATTTTGTGGTGGCCATCTTGTGTCCATATGGGGGCAGCCATCTTTGACCATATGGGGGTGGCCATCTTGTGTGTTGGAGTGATGGTCAATTTGCATATTACTGTTTTATTAGATAGAATGGAGGCCTGTTGCAGGATTGGGGGCTAGCTGATTTGCCCTAAAGGGTGGCTTGGATTAGGGTGGGGTTCCCTTGGGGCATGGAGCAGCCTGGGTTAGGGGCCTGAGGTGCTTTGCAGGCTGGCTATACTATCTGCTAGCCCAAGTGGGACCTGGGATTTATTTATCTTCTATAATTAAAACTTTGTATCCTTGAGCAAAGGCCAAGGAGGGCCAGGGCTGCAGAAGCTTGGCTTCCTCCATTGCCGGGGCAATTCAAGCCTCCTGCTCTCTTCAGCTCTGTGGCTGCTGCCATTTTTGTTGGGATTTATTTATCTTCTATAATTGAAACTTTGTATTCTTAAGTGGAGTCCAAAGCTGGCCAGGGTGTATGGAAAGCTTGGCTTCCTCCATTGCCAGGTAAACCCAAGCCTCCTGTTTGCTCTGTGGCTGCAGCCATCTTGGTTGGGTTAATTTGCATACTTGCTCCTGATTGTCTGGTGGGCATGGCTTGTGGGTGTAGCAAATGTACAGTCAATTTGCATATTACTCTTTTGTTAGTTATATATATACATATATTTCTAATTGATTAGAAAATATGAAGTAAAATGCATATGGCACCATTGCACAATATATTTCTCTTTAATAAATTTCATTTAGAGAATTTTTGAAGTTTTTAAAATAAGCAATTATTGAAGTTTGTACTATAAACAGTTATTTTCTAGGAATATGCAAAGCAATAATGCTGTGGAAAGACATTGCCTCTGTATTGCAATGTGAGGGGTTTGCAGGATGAATGCTGAGGGAAGTACAGAGGTGCTGCTCACAGGAAAAGCAGTGCATGTGCACAACTATATTCTGTGCATCTGCCAAATAGGTGTGAAATTCATTGATTAGGGTCCCATTGCTAGTGCTTCTCCCTTATTTTCCCAAAATAAAAAAAATCTTGAGAGGTTACCACATTTTCCTGAATTGCCTTAAAAAGGCAGAGGTTATACGTTAAAAAAGGAAGTTGATGAAGAGCAAACTTAGGAACCTTGCTTAATATCTTTCCTAGGAAAGACATAAAAGTGTGTGTGTGTGTGTGTGTGTGTGTGTTACTACTTCAAAAATAATTATAAAATACCTCTCATGAGCCAGCTCATCTCTGCAGCTATAATTATGAAGTGATGGAGGTAATAGAAGTCATTCCTGCTATCACGGAGTTTGCAACCTGCATATTATTACTAATAACTGACATTTACTGAGCACATTTACTGTCCCAGGCAGCAATCTAAGCACTACATGAATTACTTAAATCCTCATGATGATGCCATCATGTTTGTTATTTCTATTTTACAGATGATAACATGGAGGCTCATAGTGTTCCAAGGACAAAGCTAAACCCAACTGCAAATTCAAGCAGTATTACTCTGGACCCTGTGCTCTTAGTTTGTCTAATTAAATATAAGCTCAGATATGATATAAAAATGAGCTTTTCATTCTGAGATTGACTATGAACTCAAAGTATATTAATGTAATATATGTAAATTACATATATATTGTATATATTATATATTGTTATATATATAATACAATAAATACTATAAGTCACAGTTTAACTCTCAACTAGCTAATGCTCTAATGGCTATTGCACCCTAAGATACTTTATGAATAATGGGATAAATATCTCTAGCCCTTTGTTATAGAATGAATTGAGTCCTCCCAATTTCCATATTGAAGACCTAACCCCCATTCCCTCAGAATGTGACTATATTTGGAAATAGGATCTTTAAAGAGTTAATTAAGGCTAAAAGAGGTCCTTGGGATGGACCCTAACCCAATCTGACTGGTGTCCATATAAGGAGGGGCGATTAGGACACAGATACACAGAGAGGGAAGATCACACCAAGAAGATGGCCTACATACCAAGGAGAGGCCTCAGAATGAAACAAACACTGCCAACATCTTCCTCTTAGACTTTTAGCCTCCAGAACAGTGAGAAAGTGAATTTTTGTTGTCTGAGCCACACTGTCTGTGGTACTCTGTTATGGCAGCCATAACTAACACACCTTTCACGCTATCTGTGGTATCAAATGATGAAAACACCACTCAATATCTGAAACAAACAAAAATCCCTGAGTTCATCATAGACTTAAGTGAGGAAGAGTTAAACTAGTCAGAGTTGTACTCATTAAGCAAGCCCACTTGCCGATTTTCATTTTTGGGGAAGACTCTACTTTGGATTGTGTAGCTTATAGAGGTTAGGTCAGGCTTAGAAGAGTAGTTGTGTTGGTTATTGAGGCTTGAATTTTGTCTCTTACAGAAGTGGAAGAAGGTTAATATCAGACTTAGAAACATGTTCTCTGTATTGACTCGTGGCCAAGTGGCTCGCTTTCAAATCCTAAGTCTGATGCTATTTATCTTTCCAAGGAGTTTTCACTGATGTTAGTTGTCATTGATTAATTATATAGGTTTAAAATAAGTTCTGGTTGTTTACTCTTAAGCAGGGCTAAAGAAGTGTTACTAATTGATTGGACAAGTTAAAACTAGTTCTAGTGTTTGCTAACAAGGCTATAGAACAAAGAGTCTTTTCCAGGGAGTGTGGTTATTTTTCATTCTCAGTGGTCAACAAAAATTAAAAGGTAGGACAAATAATAGAAAAGAAGATGACTAATGAATCTATAAATGGTAATATGTTTTACTAGTGTAAGCAAAATGCTAATTTCTTTTCACAAAATTCTCCAACTCTAAAGAAGAATTTAAAATATTACTAATTTTATATGGTAGAAATTAAAAGTTACAGTATCTGAAGTTCTTAACATAGTATTTATACATGAGAAATATCACAAATACATTTCCAATGAGCTGAGTTCAAAATGCTGTAATTTTACTACAGTGTCACATTTTTCACTATCACAATATACTGCCTTTCATAAAATTCACAAATAGCATGATTTAATTTATGCAAGTACTGAGGTGGATAACATGATACAGTAAAAAAAAAATTGAATAGTCTCCTGTAATACTTTGTTTTTTGTTGTTTTTTAACTATATTCCTGTATTTATATCCTCCAAAAAAATATAATTAATAAAAAAAAAATTGTGGGGATCTTTTTACTGAAAAGGGCATAACAATTTTTTTGGAGTAATGGAAATGTTCTATATCTTAATCTGAATGGCAGTTACACAGATAATACATAGATAAAAATTCATTAAGCTAAGTCCCCAAGGTGTGTGCATTTTACTGTAAGTTATATGTTACTAAGGAACTTTAACACATCAAAAATAATTTTTTAGGTAGCCTTGTAAACAAAAAAACAAGTCTGAGGTAGGAAGGCTCACTTTATATTTTGAAATCTGTTAAACTTTTTCAAAGGTCATTTAATCCATTGGTAAATAAGTCATTATAGTGAAAATGAAGTTTGTGAATCAGCTCTTTGATGATTTTACGTCTGCTTACTTATTTTATGATTATTTACGATTTTATATTTTACTAGGAAGATTCAGGAAGATTCCTGCAAGAATAGGCCTTCTTGTGGCCATCTCTGCCACCCTCCCTGCTTCCCTCCCATTTCCATCGCCCTGCCTCCTTCCCTCCTGTCTCCACCATCCCACTTGCTTCTCCACAGCTTCACTCCCTTCTGCAGTGCTTGGATTTCTTCTATGCTGTCTCAGTCTTAGCTCTGCGCCTGATATGCAAATCGACTGCTATCTTGGTTGGGTTAATTTACATACTTACCCCTGATTGGCTGGTGGACATGGCTTGTGGGCATACTGGAGGTATGGTCAATTTGCATATTTCTCTTTTATTAGTGAAGATGATTATTTAATGATTCTATATTAGACTTACTTTTTAAGAGTTTTTAAACTTTTTCTTGAGTTTTAGGCTTTTAACATGTACTATTTCAACATTTTTTCCCCAGCTTTTCCACATTGCAATATAGATAATAGAAAAGCTTTTAATATTTGAGGAGATAATATTAATCTTCCCAGATAGGGTTCATGTCAGTCAGACTAAGCTAGGCTGTTTTATAGGAGCACATAACCTTCAAATCACAGTAACATTTACATCTAACTCATGGTCTGTGTCCTCTTTAGGTTGCATGAAGGCTCTCTGCTAGTCATACTCACCTATGATTTAAGGTGATCTAGCAGTCACCTTGAATGTGCTGTGTTTTTTTACCAAAGAGCACGGATATTTTTAGAGAGTATTGCACTTCTAATTAATAGAAAGGTGGGGTTGCAAAGAGCATGAGAGAAGTATTATATATTATTTCCACTCACAACTCTTGGGCCAGAACAAGTTCTGTGGTTCAGAAACCCAGACTTGTTCCAGGGCCCCTGTACCTGCAGCTGAAAATGGGCAAAAATTGTGTGGGTATTTTAAGGGCCAAGACCACAGGGGACTTACTTCTTAACTGCTCATATTTCACTGGGCAGAGCTCACTCACCTGGCCATGCCTTATCTCAAGTCTGGCTTGCTGTTCAAGAAGAAAAGAAGGGCCAAGACCAGTTTGGCTCAGTGGATAGAGCGTCAGCCTGCGGACTGAAAGGTCCCGGGTTCGATTCTGGTTGGGGGCATGTACCTTGCTTGCGGGCACATCTCCACTGTGGGGTGTGCAGGAGACGGCTGATCGATGTCTCTTTCATCGATGTTTCTGACTTTCTATCCCTCTCCCTTCCTCTCTGTGAAAAATCAATAAAATATATTTTTTTAAAAAAAGGAAGAAAAGAAGGGTTTTCATTAAAATTTCTGATACTGTAATGAGAAGATATAAGATAAGGGGCAGGAATACTAGATTTTAGATATCAGTGAAAACTATGAATTTTAGTTAAGAGGAAAATAAGGGTCAAGATCACATGGGACTTACTTCTTAACTGCTCATATTTTACTGAGCAGGGCTCAGTCACCTGGCCACGCCTGATCTCAAGTCTGGCTTACTGTTCAAGAAGAACAGAAAAGGGTTTTCATTAACGTTTCTGATACTGTAATGAGAGGATTTTTAGAGAAGGGGCAGGAATACTAGATTTCAGATATCAGTGAAAACTGTAAGTTTCAGCTGAGAGGAGAACCAGAAGGACGAGGGCATGTTTAAAGCTACACAAAAACATATAAGGTAGAGAAAAAAGAAGTATAAAGGCAGGGACATGCCAGGCCTGTTAGAAGAACAGGAGGCCAATGTGATAGTGTTATGTTTTAATGTTTATATTACTAATTTGTTTATCTTGACACGAAACAGCAGGTTGTTGGATCAGAGTTCAGACCATTCATTTACTCACCAAGCAGTGTGTGTTAATTTCCCTAATTTCTCAAGGGGAGAAGCGGTAAGAGCGAGGTGCCCCCTGCAGGTACAGTGGAATTATTCCCCATGAAAGGAACCCCCCAAATTATGACGTTAGAGCTTATCGTTTTTTCCAGGAGAGAGAGAGAGATAGAGATTGATACAGAATCATTTGTCTTAAAATATAAATAAATTTTCTCCAGGGGGAGGAGGGGAAGTCTTGTAACTCCTAGAATGGAAACAAAACCCACAAATTTCTCAGGGAAAGATGCCCTTAAATCTCCCCAAATTTTTCTCTTTTTAGGGTTGCTATTAACCTTTTCTCAGAAAGCCTTGACCATGTAGACAAATGAAGATATTCTGGAACACTGCACGTGAGAAGGGAGAATGGTAAAGGTTGAGGTCAGATAGCCAGACAGGAGACCAACGGTGTAGAGAGAGCCTTTGGAGCTAAGTAAAGAGTTTAGGATTTATTCTGAGTTCAGTGGTAATTGTTCGGATGCCTGTAAGCTGGATCTTAGCATAATCTGATTCAAGTTTCATTGATCAGTCTGGTGGCTGTGAGAGAAATGGATGAGGAGTGGGGTGAGAGGAGGAGCAAGCAGATCGATAAGGACGCTTTTGCTGTCATCAGGCACTGGAGTGGTCATGATGGAGAGTGACAGAAGGGAGCACAGCAGGGCTGCCTCTCTCAGGACGAGCTGAATCCTAGATGAGGAGGTGAGGGAAGAAAGAGAGGTATTCTAATTCTTAGATTTTTTTTTCTCGAACAACTGTGATTCCACTTACTCAGAGGGAATGATTTGGCAAGGATCAAATAGGCACCTGGGAAGAAGTGAGTTACAAAGTTTGCTTTGGCATATGATGTCTGACAGGCTGTGTCAGACAGGTCCCCAGCAGAGAGCAGATGACTCCCGGGGAAAACTCCAGTTGAATGTTATAGGAATGTGAACAGGGTTAAGGGACCAAACACGGCACTCCATGGCTAGCAACCATCCAGCACTACCTGGAGTTCTGAAGGGGCAGGAGAAGGAGAACATGATTGGACACACGTGGGCTGTAGCTGTAAGGAGAGGACCACCCAGCGGGAGCGTGGAGCTGGGAAGAAGACAGGGTCACTGACATAATCACAGCGGAAGCGGTGGTGGTTCATCTGTCCTCTCTTTCTGCTTGTCACCCTCCTGCTGGTGCTTTCTTCTGGCAGAGCCCAATGAGTTCAAGTGCCCCAGGTGATGGGGTTAGCAGACTGAGGGCTTAAAGCAGGGCAGTGCCACATGGGGAATGATTGAGGGACAAACAGAAGACACAGCACTGATGCCTCTGAGACTCCTTCCTTTCAAGCGGCAGGCAGACAGCTAAAGGCAGGGATGTTGATCTGGAAGTTATCAGCATGTTCAGTGGCTGCGAGCTAATATTTGTCTAAGCACTCTACTAATGTACACATGCATTCTCTCACTGAATTTTCAAAACAAAACCATAGGCTAAATATTACCCCATTGGACAGGGGTAGCAATATTTAACATTGGGGTTTGTTTTGAGAATCAACGAGAGAGCTGAAGCACAGGGGAGTGAACCGATTTGTTTAAAAGTTACATGGCTATTAAGAAGTGGTTCCAAGAATGAAGTTCCAGATGTTTCCATCCCCAGGGCCAATGAGAGAAACAACAATGCGATCCTTGGAGCAATGACGTGTTAGGCCACATGATATATATATTTTTTTAAATACAACTCTTCCTTCCTTTTAATTGCTTTAAAATAAAACAGTTCTGACAAGATTTCATCAAAGAAGTTATTCTAAGCTTTAGTGTCCCGGTTTGGGTATTGCTTTTGATTAAGGCTATGTGCAGACTAGCATATTAGTAACCCACATATTCCCTCTACCACCAAAAGAGCACATTCTCTTTTATCTTGGGAACAAAGCTGGAGAGAGAAAGCTTTTTTAACTTTTCTTAATTCATGAAACATTTATCTTCTAGTCAGGTTTTGTTATAGCAGCACAAATGTGGTCCGTCAGCATTTCCATTATTTCCTCATATTTCCAGGGCTTTTCAAGAGCGCCTTAGAGATTCCATTCCGAATTAAAACCTGGCCTTCAGGATTTGCGTCAGAAAACTCCATTTTCCTTGCTAATTAACCAAATAGTTTCGAGGTCTGCAGTTTAGAAGGGGGCCAAATGTAAAACTTTTATTAATGCAAGAATGTTTTGAGGCAAATTTGCTAATTTACATAGATTTTTACATATTAACACTTACTCTACAAGCGTAATGTGATATGACCATATGATACCAGTTCTCAAAAACAATCATAAAAGTTCCTAAAAGAATAATATAGAAAAGCTAATTATAACAATTTATACTTCACCTTTTTGGCTTTGCAATTAATTTATTTCCATTATAGGGATTTGGATCCTTTGAAGTTCTCAGCATAATTAATCTTATAACAGTATCAAGACACTGAATATCAAGACACTGAAACAGGATGACATGGGCAGGAGGGTTCTGAAAGAATGTCAGAATGTGTATTTTTAGGAAATTTAAATTCATACGGGTAATTTTGCAGCCTGTGAAAAGGGATTAGTAGCATGTCCCAAATCTGTAAAAATATCTGAAATTTAATTATTTTAGAGCAATGGTGAGTGCTCTTTAGAGCTTAATAGTTGAAGCCTTTTTCACTTTGCCTAATTCCAAGTATTCTATGAATGTCGGATAACAGTTAGGGGCATGATGGTGACCATTATCTTTACTATCTCTTTTTTGTAGTCTTTTCTGTAATCTCTCTTCCAGTGTCACATGGCAGAGGACTAAATAAATACAAGGTAATGAAAGATAGTTGATGAAGCTTTCTGAGCAAACCTACTCTTCTGAGTGCCTTCTCTCTAGCCACATTGGCTCCTTGATGTGCTAGAAACACACCAGGTGAACTCTGAGGTAGAGACATTTGCTCTAGTCTTTCCTTGTTTTGGGATTGCTTTCTCCATATGTCTGCTTGGTTAACCCCCTTACTGATTTTAGACTTCCAAACCTTACTTTCTGAGTGTGGTCAAACCACATTACTCTACTTAATAATTTGATTTGCTCTTTGTCCTTCAATCCCCAGACTCATGATACCCCTTCCCTTGCCTGACTTTCCTTATTTTTATAATACTTATTCTGACATACTGCATACCTCTTAAAAATATTCATTTCCTCCCTTTTCCCCAGAAGGCCAATGGAGACCAGGTTCTTTGTTATTCATTGATATATCCTGAGTATCTAGAATTGTCCCTGATGTGTTAAATGCTGAAAAAATAACTTGTTGAATGCATAGTATATTATTTGATTAAATCTTAATTTTATACCACAATAAAAATCTACCAACAATATTCCTGGTATATTGCTTTCTGGTTCTTCTACAGAATTTGGATTATTTCCCTCAAATAGGTAAGAATGCCCTTTGAACACTGGTGTAAAAGTGAAGCCATCCCTCTCCCATTAAAATTTACTTTGTAATATGTTTTGGGTCAATTTTCCTGGAATCATTTAAACGGAAGCTTAGACATTTTCGTAGTTAATTTTAGCTTTGTTAAGAAAACATGATCTGAATGGATACATGTGAAGTCTGGTTTTCACAAAACAAATGCTTATTTTGTATTAAAAGTACTACTGTGCATGTGTTATAATATTTTTATACTTATAAGGATTACAATGCCAAACTTGGAAAATTCTGAAAAAAAAAAAAAAGATCTTACAGCTAAAAACAAAAAAGAAAGGACTCCACACCTCCAGCAGCGGTAGAAATCATGGGCTTCACTATTCAGCCCCATGGCGTGAAAACTGTACTAATGGCATAACGGAGCCATTTGGGGAGATTTCACCACCAGTTCAAGGGCATAAAAGCAAGGACACAAGAATTTCAGTGTACGTACCAGCCCTGGTGGCACACTCATCAGCACAGCCCTGATTCTGAACGGTAGCTGATATCAAAAGCTAACATTTTCTATCATGAGACTATATTAATTTTGTGATTGGACTAAAACATTGCTTGAAAACAAATACAATTAAGGATCCTTCAACTTGCTTTTACACATTGAATGGAATTTATTTGTCTTTATTTCTGCTTTGTCTTCCTAGAGCAAATGTGAGCAGTCACTTTATGGTCACATGCATTCCATCAATGATGCCACCTTCACTCCTAAGGTGAGTTCAGTTCTCCCAATAATTTTTTTAACTCTTCACATATACAAATTCATTTTAATAAAATAAAATCCCAGGGGTAAATGTAGGTTAACAGGGTGAATAGGAGAACACATTTGGGAATTAATTATGACAATGGAAAAAGCATATAGGTAGTATAGGGTTGCAAAAGTTTAGAACACAAAAACATACAATATATAATGATAGGAACAATGACGAACTCACCTATTGAACTTAACTCTAATGAAGTATGTTTTTGAAAGCTTTTTTTTCTAATTTTGGTGTCAAGAAAGTGTGATATAGACTTGTCTGTATTAATGCAGAATCATAAAATAACAAAAATGCTGGAAAGGAAACCCAAGAATAAACACCGTTAAAGAAATAGGGACTTCCTTCTGGCTAGGACAAAGCAACCTTGAATGGACAAATGGATAGCTTTTCAATTCCTCATTGAAAAGTCTTAAATATTTCTCTTCCCATATAAACTGATGGCACCCCAAATACGTTTTTTCTGAAGCTTGAGATATTTAGATATCAGGATGATTTTTCCATACCGTTATCCTTAGAAGGGTTCAAATAGTAATTAGGAAGGATGATTTAAGTTTTTTCCTTTTCAGATGGAAGTGATTTGAGACGATAGAGGACTTCTCAAGTTCTTTCAAACTCTATGATTTAATTATATCTAACGTTTTAATTTGTCTCTAAGTTCCCAGTAGAATGTGAATCTTAATTCCATATCCTTCTTCCAATTAGCTAAAAAGGAAATCTGATAGATTCCCTACATCTAATTCCAAAATGAAAGCATTGTCAAAATTCTGTTACTATTGTGCTGTTATTATTCTTTTAGAAAGAGGAAAAATGCAAACTAGAATTTTTTTCTACTAAAGGAAGATTGTTTGTTCCACCTGAATTATGCCAATGCCATTGTCAACCCTGGAATGTTAATAATGAGCTCAACTATAATTATATTTCAATAAAGGAGTTTCCATTTGATTGACTTTGTTAAGCCAACATACTATGGATTAGTTCTAGATACCAAGCAAAATTTTATTTCTAGCATATTATAAAGACGTTTAAGCAATATGGACCTATATAATGTGAATATTTATGCCAAAAATCTACTAAGTGGCTTGCAACTTTATGTACCCTAGGAAAATTAAATGGAAGCTAAAATGAAAGTAAACTCATATTTTGTAAGTTAGACATTTTTGGTAAGCAATATTGTAGCTGAAAAGGACACACCATTCACCATACTAAATAGTAAAATTTAATAAATATGGAAATAGCCAAATCAGATTTATTGAATCACCAATCAAGGGAGACATACATTAATTATACATATTTCAAAGCCAAAATGATGAATAGGAGGTCCAGTGTCCAGTGTCACAATGGCCAGCCTGGTTTTGTTTACTCACTTTGTTCATACCATAATGCCTGTCACTACACAGTTCCAAATCAACATATCAGGACTTCACTGAGTTGTTCCATCAATTTATTTCTACTTTGCTGTGATATTTAATAACTATTAAGGAAATAATATTTTATGATGATAACTGACACTCCTAAATGAAGTTTACACTCACTATGCCAATTGATCTGAAAGGTGTTTTGTTGCGCACACCTGCTGAGAAATTGTCAAGAGGTCAGGAGACAGCAGGTACTGAGAGAGCAAAAAGACTTTTAGGGATTGCACAAGGACATGGCGTTGTGACACATTTCACTTTCAAACAAGCTATCCGACCAAGGTGTGATAATAAATGCATAATAAGGAACATATATAGCAGGCAGCAATCTGATTTACTTAGTATCAGACTTACTAATTATTTGATGCCTTTGGGATATGCAATTAGGTTACATTAGTTTAAAATGCATCCAGCTATTTATGTAAGCATAATTTTAGGAAAATTCTACCATTTTAGAGTTGTAAACAGAAATCATAAATGTAAAATTCAGTGTTACCTAGCTAGCAACCAAGGATCACAGAAACAAATACATATATTTATTACATTTTACTATTTAGTATGGTAAATGGTGTGTCTTTTTCAGCTACAATATTGCTTACCAAATAAAATGTCTACATATGTATGTATGGTCCCAAAAAGCTATGTGAATTTAATTTTTATGTTATATGGTATTAGGGCTCTGATGTCTTTCTTACCGATATTTCTAATGGAAGTAGATATTTATGTAAAACCTTGTTTTAAAGTAACCTGTTAATGTCTGTCCATGGGTTATGCATATATGCATAAACATTAATTGGTTAATCCTTTCCTGCCTCCCTAACCCTTTTTCTCTGAAATACATCAGTCTGTTGTATGCTTTAATATCTCTGGATCTTTTTTGTTCTTCAGTTTATTTTGTACATTAGATACCACATATAAGTGAGATCATGTGATAGTTGTCTTTCTCTGACTGGCTTATTTCATTTAGCATAATTATTTCCTTTTTTTAATGAAACAACAGAAGCGATCAGAGAAGAAATTTCATATCTTCCTACTACTATGTTAAGTAAGAAATGATGTAATTGTATTTCACTGGAGCTAAAAATGGATATAAGCCTCAGTAGGAATATTTTGTCATTTTTACATTTAGAATATACCATTTAATAGGCAGTTAAGAACTTTACATTTGATCTGAGATAGGTTAATTGCTTTTTCTAAGTTGGTTGAATATGGACATAAATTAATTAACTCATATTTTCTTTAAATCACAGACAAATAAGTACCTGCAATTAATTGCCTACCTAGAAAAGTTATCCTCAAAGCATTTCAGGAAAGGAAACTCAATTTCTGATTTTTTAAAAAAATTGTGTTTGTTATTCAATCTCAAACAGAAAGTACTTAGCATGTCTCTCTGGCTACTTTATACAAAGCAATATAAATAACATTTAGGTCATGCAGATATTGATCCTCTGAAGGACAAATGATGTCAGGAAGTACTTATATACCAAAAACATTTCAATTTTGTTTATTTCTTCGGCAATCCAACCTGATGTCAACTACCATTTAGCATGGCCAATATTGATATTTCATGTCAATTCTTATTCATTATTGCATCTGGATATTGCATAAGTCAAAACTTTTAAATATAGGGTAAAAAACACTAAAGTAGGTTCTATTTGAGAAAATTGGAAACAACAACAGAATAAAAAGTTAAGGGATTCACAACTTGCTAATTTGATTTATAAAATATTTGAGTTATTTCAATGTTCCTACATATCTAAAACTCAATTTTATGTCTTTTAAACTAATCTCATAGAATATCCTTAAACTAACTACTTATGAAATAATCTTGACTTCAAAGAATAAAATAATTCCTGATTAAAAATTTAAAGAAAAGTAAAAAAAAAACAATTTGTACAAATAGCAAATAGAAATTAATTAGAAATTACTTTTAGATATAATAAACTGATAGAGGTTTTTACCCTTTATTTGTACTTTGTTTTATTCTTAGAATTTAACAATGTAAATGACAAAGAATAGTAAAGATTATGTCACCTACCCCCAAAGTTTAACTTTCAGAAACTTACAGAGTTGGATAAAGAGGAATTCAAGCATGTGTAACTTTCTTGATCGTTCCATGAAAATTAGAAGTAACATGATGATGTCATATATCTTCATACTTCCTCTTTTACTATAAAAGCAATAATTTGTTTTTCTATATACACATCTTTTGAATGACAATATTTTTGGCATATGTGAAAAATTCAGCATGGCTTTAACTTAGCATCTCTTTACTGAACACTTGCCATGTCTCAAGCACACCTCTAAATATTGAGGGTGCAGCAATGAACAATACCAACTCCTGTCCTTATGGACTTTATATTTTGGTCAGAACCAAAGAAAATAAGTAAACAAATGAATAGCCTTAAGAATAATAAATGTTATCTAGCCAGAATAAATTTAAGTGAAAAGAACAAAGAGATGAGAGTTGGAGTTTATAATAGAACTAGAGGCCCAGTGCATGGAAATTCATGCACTGGAGGGGGAGGGTCTCTCAGCCCAGCCTGACCCCTCTCACAATCTGGGATCCCTCAGGGGTGGGAGGTGACCCAGCGATCAGTGGAAGGTGATGCCCCATCACACCTCTGCGCGCTGCCACTGTCCACAGCGCAAGCCTTAGCCGGTCCTTTTACTTGAGTCTCGGGCAGCCCTGGGCAGTTGGGAGCTCTGAGGCGGTTGGGGGACTCCAGAGGTAGGTGTGCCAGGCTCCTGCTGCCCTGGAAGGCCAGAGGGGACTGGGCACCACCATCTGGTGGCTGTGGACACTGCCGTCTTTGAGGGTGGGGTAGTCAATTAACATATTGCCTCCTTATTGGTTGTGGGCACTGCCATCTTTGATATGGCATGAGGGTCAATGAGCATATTCCCTCTTTATCAGATAGGACTAGAGGCCTGGTGCATGGAATTCATGAAGGGTGTGTGTGTGGGGGGGGGAGGGGTGTCCTTCAGCCCAGCCTGCTCCCTCTCCAATCTGGGACCCCTTGAGGGATGTCCTACTAAACGGGCAGTTGGATATCCCTCACACAATCCAGGACTGCTGGCTCCTAACTGCACACCTGCCTGCCTTCCTAAATGCCCCTAACTGTTTCTGCCTGCCAGCCTGATCACCCCTTAACCAATCCCCTGCCAGCCTGATTGAGGCCTAACTGCTCCCCTGCCAACTTGTTTGCCTCTAACTGCCCTCCCCTGTGGGCCTGGTCACCCCAACCGCCCTTCCCTGTAGGCCTGGTCTCTGCCAACTGCTCTCCCCTGCTGGCCATCTTGTCATCTTGTGGTGGCCATCTTGTGTCCACATGGGGGCAGGATCTTTTGACCACATGGGGGCAGTCATCTTGTGTGTTGGAGTGATGGTCAATCTGCATATTACTCTTTTATTAGATAGGATAGAGGCCTGGTGCACAGGTGGGAGCCAGCTGGATCAAGGTGGGTGTTCCCTGTTCTGGATCACAGTGGGTATTCCCTTGGGGCCTGGGGTGGCCTAAGCGAGGGGGGCCTGTGGTGGTTTGCAGGCCAACCATGCCCCCTGGCAACCTAAGTGGAGGCCCTGGTATGTGGCATTTATTTATCTTCTACAATTGGAACTTTGTAGGTTGGAGCAGAGCCAAGACTTCTGCTGGCTCAGCCATTGAAACTTGGTTGCCTTAAGTGGAGGCCTGGGCTGGCCAGAGTGTGCAGAAAACTTGGCTCTCTCCATTGCCAGAGGCAATCCAAGCCTCACTCTGTGGTGGCAGTCATTGAAACTCTGTTGCCTTAAGCAGAGGCTGGCTGGCGATTGCTCTCTCTGCTCATCTTGGTTGGGTTAATTTGCATACTTGCTCTGATTGGCTGGTGGATGTGGCTGATGGGCATGGCTTGTGGGTATAAGGGAGGTACAGTCAATTTGTATATTACTCCTTTATTATTCTTTGGCTGAGTAATACCTTTTTTTTTTTGTTTTCTTAACCCATAGCTGTTGGCATAATTCTTGGTACAGAGGTAATCAATAAATAGTTACTGATAAGGAAATATAAAAAATCCATTGCAGATCAGAACTCAAGGGGTATTTAAAAGAATACATAGTTAAGACAACATTTGCTATGACAGGAATACATTTATTTTATGCTATTGATCTTAAAATATTATTACCAAATTTAATACACTTTGCTGACTTCCCATGTTTATTCTGAGCATAGTACTGCCAAAAATAGTTCAAAATATATTTATTACTTTTATAAAAATATGATATCATTGCTCAGAACTTTTGGCCTTTTAAGCCAGTCGCCTTCCAATACAACTGCTTACACAATTTTCCAAGGACAAAAATATTCCAAATACTACCACAATATCAATATAAAATTATACATAGTCTCAAGTCATGATTAATTTTTTTCTATCTAAACTTGCATGTGATTGAAAATGTTGGAAATAAAATAGCCTGAGATTTTAAAGAGATTGTTTTACTTATAGGTATAAATGTCTAATGTACCATTTATTATCTCCGAATCACATAATTAGAGCACAAAGAATTGTCACACCAATTTACTCAAAAGCATAATTACAAGATAACTTGATTATCCCCATTAATGTAATTTTTCCCACTTAATTGCGTGTTTGTGGGCGAATGTGACCCTGTGAATCATACTTGAGGAAGTGGCTGCTGGTTAACGTGAACATGACAGGCAGGGCGGGAGAATCTGCCCTCCTCCTCAGCAATGGCAATTGTGCACGCAGCGTGGCCCCACAGGGAAGATGCTTGCAGAGGTCCCTCACCCCACACAGGGTCTGGAACTTCCGCTGGCGGATTTCACAATGGTCTTCGGGCCCAGCATGTCCATCACCGCCATGCTCTGGCTCTCACATCGCCTCAGTTTACTGGCTGTTTTAAAAAACACCATTTTTTTCAACTAAGGAAATATAAACTGCTATGTTTAGATTGCATTCAGAGTATTCAAATTATAATACTTATTTGTTTTAATAGTTTGCAATACAGTGGTACCTCGAGATATGAGTTCCCTAACATACAAGAGAGATACAAGCCACCATGAGAGCGATTTTTGCTTTGAAATACGAGCAACAGTTGAGATACGAGTAATCCCACAGATCGGCCTGCTGCACACGACCCGCCAGTTTACTGCGACTCGAACGTCTCATAGTTTCCCACGCCTCAAGGTTATGGAAAGAATTAAACTCGTATCTCGAGGTACCACTGTACTCCTTGACTTGTACTTGACTTGTACTTGTGGTTGGGAAGCAAAAGGTCTCTTTGTTTCTAACTTATATGTTGGTTTCATCTACATTTTGCTCCACCTTAACTAAAGAAAATTAAGACCACAAAGATGGGGCTTAATAGTGGAATTGAAAAAATTTTAAATTTCTCTCTTCTTAGGCTGAGGGGTACAGTTTTTTCTTTAAAAGAGTTGTTTTTCAGTTTACATATTCAAATACAGAATTACAAAAGAAACCAAATCATTAAATTATAGATGACTTTGCTATTATGATGGGTTTCACATATCTAAAAATAGTAAAAATAGACTGTGCCTTTGTGGGTTTGTAACTTTTCTTTCTCCATCCTATGGATAAAGTTTCATATCTTCCAAAAAATATTGTTTAGTGAAAAAAAAATAGTTTCTAAACAATTCTGTGCCAGCAGAAGCACAACCGAAAGCAATAGTTCTTAGAAAGACTTTGAATTTTAGTGAAATATAAATATATAGCTTAATCTCTAACCTATCTTTATGAATCAAACTATAGATTTTTAGAATATGTTATCTAATCACATCCATATAGCAACAGCCAAATATAGCTCATCATCATAAACTTGAACCTTAGTAATTTAACCATAATGATGATACAAACCAATGCATAAATTATCACTTTTATGTATATAGAACTGCCCCGATTTTATGCAACTGCACTTATGTACATATTAAAAGAAAATAAATTTATTACAGTTTATCCCAGCAATATTATTACAGTACACACTATATTAATCAATAATAATTGGCCACTTTAAAAGCGACTTCTGCCAAATAGAGTAATCCTTAGGTTGCTATCACAATAAATAAAACAGATTTAACAGAATGTGTGTGGACCTACATATAACATATTTTGCAAATGATTAAGGAGCAGAAGGACAAAAGGAAAAGGGACTGCGATGAGGAAGTCATTAGGTGCTGTTGATATCTTTGCTAGATGGTTTGTTTGATTTCACCATGAAGAGGTAAAATACATCTATTTATATATATAGATGTATAATGCTCTAGCTAAGAACCTTAGAAATGATTATTATGAAATTACTGGAAATATTAATTTGTACCCTGTTCCCAGTAAGCACTTTAGAAACTTTAGAAATGATTATTTTGAAATTACTGGAAATATGTATTTGTACCCTATTCCTAGTAAGTACTCTGTAGATAATTTGTGGGACTGATGTAGGTAAATAAAAAAAAAGTAATAATCATAACTTTTTCCACCCAGGAAAGAAACAGAACTGACTAGATATTTTGGGGTGTGTACCTGTGTAAGCAGCTCACAGGAACATCCGTGTTCTGAGCCCCTCACTGGCCTCTGGTTACTGTGAGAAGACTAGCACCTCTCTAATCTGCATCCCCTGCCTTGCCCCCTTCATTGCTCTGGGAATGTAAAAGGACTGCTTTTCTCCCCTGATAAAGGACAACAGATTAATGAATTTAATTGCCTGTGCCATTAACATTGTCATCCCTGGTGTACTACTAAAAGTGTGATGGCAATTGCACCTAGCATTCACTCTCCAGGAGGCCCTGTGATCTCCAGTTTCCTAATGTAAATTAATGCAAAAGCTGCTCCAACAGTATCACATACTATTCACTTCAAGCTCCAAACAGAATGTTCCATTACCTGATTGGGTCAATGGAATGAACACACAACCAGTGAGCTGAGCTCAAGTTAACAAACAGAATAGCGGTCCCACCGGGGATGAAGGGTTTGGGAAGAAAACACACTGCGTGTTGAAGAGGAGATTTTACCGACATCTGCTTTATTCTTACCTAGGTATATAAAAGCCTAAGCGACAGAATGGCCAGTCACTGACCACTAGGACAGACACTCAGCACACAGAATCTGGCTCCCTTCTGTCTGGATCAGTCCTAGGGACCCCACTGGTGCACGAATCCTATTGAATAAATATTTTTAATGTAGGACAATACATTTCATTTCACTTAGGAGGTTTATAAATTGCTTCGAGCAAGATGACTCTATCACTCATTAAGGTGTAGGATCACGTCTTAATCTTTTCTGTCCTACATCTTTCCTGTCCTCTCTTCCCCTCCCCACACTCCATCACCTGGCACTAGGTCACTCTTAACAGGGAATGCTTGCCTGGTCAGTAGTTAATAAATGACAAATGATTCTATCAGAGTCCTTAAAAAAAAAAAGTGTCATCATCTTTTTTTGTTTTGTTTTGTTATTTGTTAATCCTCACCTGAGGATATTTTCCATTGATTTTTAGAGAGAGTGGGAGGGAAAGGGAAAAACAGAAACATCCGTGTGAGAGAGACACAGGGATTGGTTGCCTCCTGCATGTGCCCCAGACCAGGGCTGGGGATGGAGCCTGCTTGTCCATTCGTTCTTCGCTTGCACATATTTGTCCGTGTATGTTAAAGTACTGGCAGTTCTTTCAGGGTGTTATAAGGGTTATAAGGGTGTTCAACCCTTATAACAGAATATGCACTTGAAGCGCCTAAGTACTATTTCATTGGATTCCATTCCCCAAAGCATCTAAGTCAAGGCATGCGAAATATTTTTCTCCTTAAGAGTTTAAAAGCGTGGACACTTAATTCAGTTTGACTGGGTTTGAATACTGGGTCTGTTTTACTAACACAATGACTTTGGGCACGCTTTATAACATTGCTATTCTTTTATTTCTCATCTGAATAATAGGGCCATATAATGTAACTTTAAAGGTGGAGGATTAAATGAGTTAATAAATATAAATCCCTTTGAGTAAGTTATTGTGATTATATAGCGAAATGTTGTATGTTGTAGATGATAGGTATTTTTGAGATGTCAAGCTTCCATATACCTGGGGCATGATTGGTGATATAAATTATTAATTATTAATGCCTAATAGATTGACAATATAGCATAGGAAAGAATTACGTACTGACATCAGCAACTTCATCTACATCATTTTTTTTATTGAAAGTGTCTTAATTTTAATTTTATCCAGATGTAAGTGATCATCATATATATTTTTTATTAATTTTTTATACATATCTCCCCATTGCCCCCCCTTCATCTACATCTTTCCAATGCTTTATATTCCCTTCCTCTTTAGCCTTAAACTCGAGCATTCCCAAATTTTACTTTCTGTTCCCATTCTAACTCCATATTTCTTTGCCTTATTTGTGCCGTTAGAGCACCGAGGAAAGGGTGTAATGAGCTAATCCTTAACACTGCACAGGCCTGTCCTAAGAGACACACTAATGTATCAGTCTACTAAAAATGTTTGAAAAACTAATTTTTCTGCTAATGAGCCTAAACATTTTACTATAGTTATACCTTAATACTAAGTTGCAGGTCATTACCTTCACATATTGAAAGCAGCTGATGTTTTAGGGCTTAATGTGTCTGCCATTTGCTCGCTGAACCCTCTTTCTTGCCCATTTTACATAGTGGAATTTTAAGTTGTAAAATTAATACGTGACATGTATTGTGTATGATGTTTTATTTCATTATTTATTTATTTAACATGTTTTTCCAGTGATAAAATTAATATATGCTAACTCCATTAAATTTGAATTTTATAAACGCTAAAAGGAACAAATTAAAAAAAAAAAGATTTATCCTCCCACCTAAAGATAATCATTTCTGATTTAGTTCCCACCACTCTGATTTTCAACATATGCTTATGTGTGTGTCTCAGAAGGTATAAACAATTGCGTTTGCCGCTTCCTTCAATGAAATGCATATGTATGTTTTCTCTTGTATTAATAATCTTTAGAAATGCCATTATAATAGTTATGATGATAATGGTTTTTATTTTTTTAATTGTGCTTTTTTATTGATTTCAGAGAGGAAGGGAGAGAAAAAGAGAGATTGAAACATTGAATTATTGATTACCTGCCTCCTGCACGCCCCACATTAGAGATCCAGCCCACAACCTGGGCATGTGCCCTGACCGGGTATCAAACCATGACCTCCTGGTTTATAGGTGGACGCTCAACCACTGAGCTATGCTGGCCAAATAAAATAATAGTTTTGTTATGTAATATTATGGTTTTAAATGTGTATGTATTTATACATGCATGTCTATTTATCTACTTAGGCATCCACTGAAAATCATTTTTTTTTTACATTTCTACTGCTTCAGCTTATAAATAAAATTGTGAGAACCATCTTTTTGACATGTATTGATCTGAGTTATTGACTTCTTTAAATGTATCCTAATGGGGAAATATATTCAACATGTGTAAACATTTGTAATATATTATGGTATAATTTTCAAGAAATAGAATAGAATATATTGTTAAAATCACAGACTCTGAAGTCTACCAGACCTATGCTTGAATTCTCTCCCCAATTCATTCTCTCTGGGTAATTTTAGGAAAGTCACTTGGCCTCTTTAAACCTCATTTTTTTCATTTGTAAAATGGGATTATCGCACCTAGTAAAATATCTCTAAAAAACATTTTATTTGAAGTCTGTCTTTCTTCATTTAAGTTTAGCACGAAACTATAGCTAGCCATTGTTTTTCTTACCTAAACAAGTTTTAGATAAATAATTTGTTTTTCTCCTGGGGGTCCCTTTCCCACATCTCTCCTCTCCACCTCTAGATCCCCCAAACTCCCATTATGCTGTTCAGATGGGCAATATTCTAGTATCTTCTAGTGCCCTATGGAAGGAGACTTATTAGCAAAAGGGCTTCCATTTTGCATGAGAGAGGAAGAGGGACATTGGGTCTTGAGGGTATGCTGAGTTTTGGGTTCTGTATTCTCTATATTGTCTAGCTCGTAATTTCTTCCTAAGTGATTTAGAACAATCATGGTTAGAACTAATATTTAACTCCAAGAATGTTATGGAGGGACTTGGACTAAAGTAAAACTAGGTAAGCTCCATTGAGGCATTCATCATCTATGGGTTTCATCAATATTTTTTGAGATCTACACTGCCATAGGCACTGCCTCTGCCTCATTGGCTAACTGGAAATGTAGTAAGTTGTTTCTTCACTACCAAATATCTACTAGTTATCAAATATGAACACAGACTATGTCTATCACTTAATAAGTTATTATATTTATATTACCTATTGTATACTTTGCCATGGCTCCTAGCTATCTTGGGAAATGGAAAAATCTAGCTAAATGGTGTTATTCAAAATGGTCTAAAATAATATCTATTCTTTTATTAATAAGCATTTAGCACAGCACTTGATTCATTTAAAACACTTCATTTGTAATATTATCAAATACTTTAACATTGGTCATTTGACAACAGTAAAAGTAAAATGTAAAAATGTTAAAAATATTTAAATACTTATTTTCACACCAAGAGTGATTGAAGTACTTTTAAGTAAGTGTATTTTCTCAAATTATAATAGTGAGTGGTATATAGCACACCTTAAGATTATCTTTAGTTTATAGCATCCAGAAAAGATAAATCAATCAAGTCTGTAACCTGCCTTAGATGTAAACTGCTTCTAAATTAAATGCATTCTGTTCTGTGAATTGAAAAAAAAATTTCCCATCTGAAAGATGTTTAAAAGCCCTTATATATGGAATGATTTTTTTCTAATTCCTAACATTAATTTTTCTTTTAATCCTGAGAACCTCCCTGTGAAAATTAAATTCACTGATTCTTTATAATTCTTACATGTTTACATATCTGAAAACATTCCAAGCTCTCCATCTTCCTTTTCAGTCATAAAAAAGATTAAGCATCCCTTTATGTAACTGGGGACTAGGTTGTATTACTTCACCTGTGATTACAATCATAGAATTTTATTTTTATTTATTTTTAAAAATATATTTTATTGATTTTTTACAGAGAGGAAGGGAGAAAGATAGAGAGTTAGAGACATTAATGAGAGAGAAACATTTATCAGCTGCCTCCTGCACACTCCCTACTGGGGATGTTCCTGCAACCAAGGTACATGCCCTTGACCGGAATCGAACCTGGGACCCTTGAGTCCATAGGCCAGTGCTCTATCCACTGAGCAAAACTGGTTAGGGCACAAGCATAGAATTTTTAAACTAATGGCATTTGTTGCATTTCTGGCATGTTTAGGGAAAGGCAGAGTACACTTGGAATGTAACATAAGCACATTTTTAAGAAAAAGAATAGAAATCAAGGAGTAAATGAGAAAAATTATGTGAGCTAATTAAAATTGGTAAGAAGCATTGTACAATAATCAAATTATTATCTTTAACATTTAGAATACTTAGGAAGAAAATGAGTATACTTTTTACTTGACATTAAAAAAGTAAGCCAAAGCTGAAAGAGATACTGTATATTGAATGGCAAACAGTACACTGACATCATAAACATTATTTATAGGCCTGATGTGGCCAATACCCATATTTAATTGCTGAGTAGAGAGAATTTAGATGGCAGAATGATGAGAATGAGTGTATATTATGAATGGCTGGAGAACAGAAACCCCTCTTACTCATCACTGTATCCTGGTCCCTGACAGGAAGTAGATGCTCCGTAAACATCTGAGAGGCCAGCATGAGGAGTGAATTAACCTTGAGCTTGGACCTGGTGCATCCATGCTGGTGCTTCTATATTGGGAAAATAGCTGTTGCTATTTCCATAACAATTGAATGCATTCACTCTTCCTTTTTTTTTTAAATTTTTTTCTTCTCCTTTATCCAGTTTCCTTCACCCTTATCCTAAGGCATAGAACCCAAAAGCCCCAAATGTGTCCAGTAATTTTGTCTAAATGACCACAACAGACACTGTTCCCCTTGCCTGTAGTTTCACCTGGCCCTAGTGATGCTACCTTCAGTGATAAAAAAAACAAAAACCTCTAATTTCGTTGTGTTTGTTTTCCTACCTTTGTTTTTTCACTCTAGTTGAGATATGAAAGTATTAGTGCTAATGACAGTATCTAAAGTAAGGTGCCCCCCATTTTAGTATAATGTTTTCATGTATATAGTTTTTAGGTGTAGATCACATATATGACACAGGGTATGGCAGAAGTAGGTTTACAGTTGTGAGTACATGAACCACAGTTTATTCTTGTGTTATTATTTATTAATAACTGTATTATTTTCTACACACAAAAAATGTAAATCTACTTTTTAATCCCACCCAACATGATATGTATATAGGTCCATAAACTAAATGGGTGTGTGTATCTTTGTTTTACTATATCTTCTGATATAATTAAGTTAGTCAAAATGAATGATTTCCTAAAATGTACTATTCCAAAATGTATCATATAATTTTATATAGTATATAAAGTACTATTTTATGGCAACTTTATGTTTTAGAGTTAGACAAAGGTATAATGAATAACCTAAGGAATGTATTGTTGTGGATTTAATAAAATTATAACACGTGTCTCTTTTGTGTGTAAGTTACTACATATTTTATATATGTAAATACATTTATTTAATTTTTTATATTCTTTAAAGGGTCACATGATAGCCTCCTGCGATTCCTGTGGGGTCATAAAGCTCTGGGACTTTCGGAAACTCTTACCAATTGTGTCCATTGATGTGGGTCCGAGTTCTGGCAATGAAGTGAACTTTGATTCAACAGGTAGGATTTTGTTTAGTGCTTATGACCACGTCTAACAACTGTTTCCACTTCAGTTTTTTGTTGTTGTTGTTTTTTTCTCCTATGTAAATTTCTGTTCTTACTGACATATTAGAATATATTACGTTATATTACATTACGTTTTGTATCATATGTCAGATTATGAAAACATATTTATCTTATATGTGAAGAAAGGAAAATAGAGGAGTTAAGTGTGTGTAAATGTATATAACACAAGTTCCTGGCAGCGCCATGTAAAACCTTGGGGCCTATATCACAGGCTTAAAGTCACCATCCAAGGTAAGTACTTTTTTTTTTTTCTGAAGGCAAAATGGCTGAAAGTAAAGAAGAACAAAAGATTGGCAAGATAAAATGGAAACATTTTAATGGAATAATTTAAATTTGCCAAATTACTCTAGATACTTTAGATTTTACAATTTATTTGAAATATATGTATATTCATCTTATTGTTGCAATTATATGCTCTGTGCAATTACTTGATTGTGCTTATCCTTGCTGATAATAAATAATATAACAACTGATATGAACACACAGTAATTCCATTCGTCTATTTGGAAGGTTAAAATTGCAGTTTTATCTTTATTTTTAATTATGGTCTTTTCTAAGTAAAAATCTATATATGTTATTGGGTAATATAATTTTCCTTTACTAGTGTGATACATGTCTTATTTTTTTTAAGTTTTGAGAATTATTAAAATATTTGATAGTAATTGTGGTAGATAGATGAAGTTATAGAGATAACTATTTCAGATGAAGAAATATATATATATAATATTTCTTTGAAAAATAGTCCATATTAATTATGTAGTCCAGAAAGTTTGTAGTAATTATAGAGATATATGACAATTATATCTTTTTTGAGACTGGTTTCATGATATTCCCATCAGACAGCTGAGATTTAGAATATAGTAAGTTTACCTCCTTAAAAAACTTTAAGTTGTGTTCCTGTTACTTTAAGTTGTGTTGTGTTGGCTGCTTTAAAAATGTTTTAGACAGTAAGACATTTCTGGTCCATTAGAATTCAAAAATATTTTTTAATTATGTATAGAATAATAAAAGATTCCCAACTATGAGAATTTCATTTTATAATGTGACAGCCTATTGATTTAAATTTATATTTTAATAGACAAATTTTACCATGACATCATAGTGCTAACATAGTTTTAATTTGGTTTTCACAAGTATTTCACCTACTTAAATCCCTTTGTATTATTTGAACTAGCATCCAAGTATTTATGTCTTTGAATTTTGAACTCTGAAATTTCAAAATTTTTAGTTATACTTTATAATAATATAAATTAAAGGTGTTTTTAAATGCTCTGCAACTAGTGATATATATATATTTTTTACTTTCATTATTAAAAATCTCTCCACTTGCTTTTTACTGTCTTTGTCAGACAGCCTGAAATTTCTTCTCTATGCTTAGTCAGGTGAACCTGACTTTAAATAAATATAATACCAGTCTTATTATCATACAACAATATCATCTTAAAGTCTTTAGAAAAACAAACCTATTTTTTTTCTCCATGACTATTATATTCTTGGTAATTTACTAATATGAAAGTATGAGGATCAGGCCCTAACCGGTTTGGCTCAGTCGATAGAGCATCAGCCTGCAGAACTGAAGGGTCCCAGGTTCGATTCCAGTCAAGGGCATGTATCTTGGTTGCGGGGACATCCCCAGTAGGGGGTGTGCTGATCAATATTTCTCTCTCATCGAAGTTTCTGATTCTCTATCCCTCTCCCTTCTTCTCTGTAAAAAAATCAATAAAATATACAGTATGAGGATCAGGGGCAGAACAATAAGAAACGTACAAATCAAAGATTTTAAACAAGGGACCCTGTTAATGAATCCACTTCATCAGATTGAGGACATTCACTTCTCTTTTAAATTAAATTTCTTGAGAAAACATTGGTAAGTAACATTATAGAGGTTTCAAGTGTACACATCTATCATACATGGTGTGTATGTTGCATTGTGTACCCACCACACAAAGTAAAATCATCTTTCACCACCACATATTTGGCCCTGTTTACCCTTTGCTTCCCCTTCCCCTCTGTTGTCTGTGTCTATGAATTTCAGTTTTATATCCACAGATGAGTGAAATCATATGGTTATTAGCTGTTTTCTGACTAACTTATTTCACTTGACATAATATTGTCAAGCTGCATCCCTGTTATCAGAAATGGCAGTATTTCATCCTTTCTTATGGCTGAGTGGTCTTCCATTGTACACATGTATCACATCTTTTTTACCCAATCATCCAGTGAAGGACACTTTGCTTGTTTCCATGTCTTAGTCACTGTGAATTGTGCTGCAATAAGTACAGGGGTACATAATCAAAACACTGAATACTTGAGGGCATATAATTTCAACTTGACCTCCCTATCCCTTTGACCATTTTCTTTAAGAAACATACTATAACCTCATCAGATGAGAAAGAGAGAGAGAGAGAGAGAGAGAGAGAGAGAGAGAGAGAGAGAGAGAGAGAAAGACTGTAATTAACTCTAATTCTGTTTGAAAATATTAATGTCATGAGCCTTTGTCTCATTTAATAATGAGAAGTTTGTGCTTCTGTAGTAGACATTTAAATGGTAGAGATTTTAGAAGGTTGAAATTATCAAAGATTGAAGGAATAAAGGAGAGCACACACAGGCTCTAATGAGGGCTTGAACAGGGACCTGAAAAATCACAGTCAAACACCAGAAATAATGTTCATCTTTAGGAAGTAAAGATGTGTAAGTCAAGAGCAGAACAAAGTCAAAATAAGGATAGGGATGCATAAATCTCTTCTAATCTGCATTTATTCAGGAAAAATATTTATTTAAAAGAGTACAACAAAATTATATCGAAAAGTATTTGGACCATGAGGATAAGAGCATATGTAATTTAATAAGCTCAAAATGCACTTCTATTTGACATACTTTTATTTACACTCATTTTTCATAAATGCAGCAATAATTAACACTGTTGACAATAATTAACATTTACTGAGGACTCACATTAGTTGTGTCAACTCGTTTCCAGGTTGAAATTCTGACAGAATTAAATTGTGCTGTTAAATACATCTAGGACATTATTTGTCACAACTTTACTCTGAGACAGATCATAGCCTTAGCTATGTCCCTGAACCTGAGAAAAAGTCATTTAAAACATACATGTAATGTCATCATCTATATATCCTATCTAATAAAGAGGGAATATTCTAATTGACCCTCACACTGTCACCCACAGCCAATAAGGAGGTAATATGCTAATTGATTGCCCCGCCCTCAAAGATGGTGGCACCCAAAGCCAATAAGAAGGGAATACAGTGATACTTCGAGATGCGAGTTTAATTCATTCTATAACCTTGAAGCATGGTGAACTAGTGGGTTGTGTGCAGCCGGCCGATCTGCACGATTACTCGTATCTCAACTGTTGCTCGTATTTCAAAGCTTGCTCCACAGCTCATATCTCAAAAATCTCGTATGTTAGGACACTCGTATCTCGAGGTCCCACTTTATGCTAATTGAATACCATGCCCTCAAAGATGGCGCACACAGCCACAAGATGGTGATGCCCAGCTCCCTCAGCCCTGCTGGGGTGGCAGGCACACCACAAAGCTGGGCCCACCCCAGGCAGGCCTGGCCACTCTGCGTGACTGCCTCCAGAGTCCCCACATCCCCTCAGCACCCCCAGGGCTGGTCTGAGGTACACGCAAGCCTTGGATGGCATTGAGGTGCAGGCAAGCCTCAGATGGTGGCTGCCCAGCCTCCCAGGGCTGCCCAAGGCTCAGGTAACCAGGGCCAGCCAAGGCTTGCTCCGCCAGCAGTGGCAGCAGCAGAGGTGTGATGGGGCGTCACCTTCCCCTCATTAATGGGTTGCCTCCTGCCACTGAGGGCTTCCAGACTGTGAGAGGGGCCAGGCTGGCTGAGGGACCTTCCTCCAGTGCATGAATTTTCATGCACTGGGCCTCTAGTCTATATATATATATATATATATATATATATATATATACCTATATATATAAATGCCTAAGCAACCAGATGACTGGATGACTGGATGACCAGCTGGTAGCAATGATGCACACTGACCACCAGAGGGCAGACACTCAATGCAGGAGCTGCCTCCTGGTGGTCAGTGTGCTCCACAGAGGAAGTGCCACTCAGCTGACAGGTGGGCACCGGTGCCACGCTGATGGCTGGACAGGCTAGCTGCAGCTATGGGAGCCTATCTGGAGGACACTCCCCCTGCGTGCACAAGCTGCAGGGGGGCAGCAGCATAGAGGGGCCTGGATGAGCAGGAGCGATGTGGCACCCAACCTGGGCTTGGGCTCCTCCCTGGCCACCT
Organism: Lasiurus borealis; assembly: GCA_004026805.1. Lineage (NCBI taxonomy): Eukaryota > Metazoa > Chordata > Mammalia > Chiroptera > Vespertilionidae > Lasiurus > Lasiurus borealis. The sequence goes on along the minus strand of PVJN01007805.1, from coordinate 8,056 downwards.
GCTGCACTACTGAGTGCTGTGCGGGATCATCACAGACTACAGGCTGGAGCCCAACAAGCTGGTGGGTAAGGACTGGCTCCACCAGCACAGAGGTCCACTGATCCTTGCAGGCCAGGCCAAAGAACCCGACCAGTGCACAAATCCGTGCACCGGGCCTCTGGTAATATCATAAAATACATATGGAAATACTGATGGCATTCTCAGGTACTTAATATCAGGAATGTAAGTTGTTCAAAAATTCTAATTTAATATTAGATGAACAAACATTTCAATCATTTTTTTATGTTTCTGGATCAATTTAATTGAAAAGCATCTTGAGATTATGAGGTATTTGTTTAAAAGAGTTGCTTCCACCTCCCCAGCTGGTTTGCTTAGTGGTTAGAGCATCGGCCTGCAGGTCCCGGGTTCCTTTCCAGTCAAGGGCAAATCCCCAGTGTGGGGCATGCAGAAGGTAGCCGATCAATGATTGTTTCTCATCATTAATTTTTCTATCTCTCCCTCTCCTTCCTCTCAGAAAACAATAAAAATATATATTTAAAAAAAAGAATAACCAGTAAAAAAAGTAAAATAAAAAATAAAAAAAGAACTTGAATGCATGTATATAAGCCTAACCAATGGACACAGACAACAAGGGGGTGAGGGTATGAGTGGAGGGATGGGGAGATTGTGGGGGGGGTAAGGACACATATGTAACACCTTAATCAATCAATCAATCAATCAATCAATCAATAAAAACAAAATAAAGGAACTACTGCCATAACAGTGACTTATCTTTAAAATTAGGGATTACTTATCACTGCACATTCAGCACATTATAGAAATAAATTGAGGTAGAGATCATTAAAGGGCTGAAACTGTTATCCAAAACATTTGACTTCAAATTTTTATGTATATCAAAACTGACTCATGATTTTTTAAACTGATAAGTAATTTTTTTCATTTTGAATTTATAAAACTAAATATGTGCTAATAAAAAATACTACTTTATCTTTTTAATTTGTTATTTCTCATAGTGTATCATTTTTAAAGTGTATCTTGGAAAAAAATATTTGAAAACCAGTGATATCGTAAAAGAATATATATTGTAATTCCAAGCCTTACGTCTTCAGCATCTCTCCGATTATTTAAACTCTCTGAACTAAGATTCTCCATGGAGGAGATCTTTTTTTACAGTGTTCTGATGTGTTTCAAAGGGATAATGTGTATCCTGTAATATGGAAATCCTAGTACAATCACCTTTCATGTTATTTCTAGCTAGGGAGGGATCTTAGAAAGTCATTCCAATCATTTCATGGATGAGAAAAATGTGTGTATTTTTTTTTTTTTTGCACAAACAATATGCCTAAGGTTGGGTGATAGTGTAGGAAGTTTCTAATGAAATTATGAAACACTAATGAACAGATATTAAAACAAGGATCAAATCTCATTTTTATATAATAGTAAAAATAATATAAGTGGTTAACTAAGAGGTAGGATTGCATATAACAGTACATATACAATATATTAAAATCAAAATGTTTAAAGGCATATGAATCACTGTCTAGAATTCAGCTTTTCTGTTAGTGTAAGAAATCTGCTTCTCACACATTTAGAAGCAGAGTTGCATATGGCATAGCATTATTTACATAATGTTGTATTTGCAAATACATTGCTTGTGACAGATTATCAGTGTTTACAGATATATACATATATTAGTACATATTTATAACTTGTATATTTGTAAAAGGATAAGTGTTCCTTTCTCATTAAACAGAGAGCCTCCTGGTAATATAATGCTACACATTTCTGCAAATATTCACTATCTAAACAATATCTCTCACTTGGCATACTCAAATGCCATATGTTTTATCATTCAACAATTTATTACAATTTCAGAAAATGTTAAATGGAATTGTGTGAAGTAATAAAAATGAACTGTGAGAATTTATACTTACACTTCTACATTGCTCACCGCCTCATGTTTATGTAGTTTAGCAACACATGCATTTGTCTCCTCTGTCAAAGATAATTTCGGTACGTTTGCAAAGTCACATCCCTAGACAATGCAGGGAACTAACGTTTGAGCCAGATGAGGAGTTTCAGTGGAAAACTTATTAGTATCAGATTATCAAAAGGGGCAAGTTTTCTTACTACTTGAGAAAAACCTAAATATTCTCCACAAGCAAAACTACAATAAAAATTATAAAATGGGGGCAGGGGTGATCCCATTAAAAAATATAATAAGTACATGACCCCTCCATAATTTTTCAAAATATAGTAACATACTCCCAAAATTATTGGTCCAAATTGAATTTATTGTTTTGTGTTTTGTTAGTAAAGGCTACTTATTGTTCATCTTGTGTGTTTAAAAGGCAGATTGAAAATTCTTTCTGATGGGCACACTGCACCTTAATGGGAAAAGTACTCATTCAGAGAAGCCCTGCTTTTGAATTTTGTCTCTAATACTTATGAGCTGAACGGACTTGGTGAGATTTCTGAATATTTCTAAGCCTCAGTTCCTTGAATGTGGAATAAGGAAAACCTATTAGGATTTACACTTCCAAGATAAAATAATGGGGACCAGATTGACCCTACTATCTGAAACAACAGAAAAGGAAAAACAGATAAAATATATGAAATGGTTTATTTTCAGACATCAGATATTGGGCAATGACAAACAGTGGTATCTGAGAGAGGGGAGTCAGTGGGAAAAGCCCTATGACAGCCCCAGAATTCCGGTGCAGAGTTTCTAGGTCACAGCTCAGGATGGGTGAAACCACAGGGAGACCCTGCAGTCTCCCAGAGTTGAGGGGACAGAGAGGGCAGCCCAGGGCAACCAGGGAGCCAGAGTTAGCAGAGCAAAGGACAGAACAGAAGAGAGCAGGAGAGAGAGAGAGAGAGAGAGAGAGAGAGGGAGAAAGAGAGAGAGAGAGAGAGAGAAAGAGCGCTCTGGAAATTTGCAGATCTGTTCCAGTCTTTAGCTGAATAGAAATCAGTATCTGCTAAGATCAGACCAGGGAAAATTCTGTCTGGAATTAAAAGCACACTTCCCTGGAGCTCACACAAACCTAGGAATGGTTTTTATCCCTACCAACCGGAGTGGAAAAAAAAAAATCTTGCCATTCAAAAGGACAGTAGGTAGAGAAAGGATTGCCAAACTCTAGCCCTTGGGCCAGCCTGACCTGTGTTCAGAGAGTTTTAATGGTACACGGCCACACCCACTCATTTGCATAGTGTCTCAGCCTGGTTTCACACCACAGCAGCAGGACTGGGTATTTGCAACAAGGAACATATGGCCTGCGAAGCCCAAAATACTGACCATCTGACTCTATGGGAAAGTAATTGCGGAAGTAGTGTTACCCCAGTAGTGAGGCAACCTCAGCCCACCATGCTCTGGATCCGGCCCTCTTCACTAAAGTCCATGGAGCTATCTAGTTGGTTCATGTCAAAACCCATTCAATCTTCCCTCCAGCTCCTTGAGATGGTTAGTTTTCCCCTTTTCACAGAGGAGGAAACTGGGGGGAAAAGTTAACAGCAAGCAAAGAGACACCTGGCTGATCAGATGTGATGTCAGAGTTCAAAGCCATCTAAGTCAAGAGACCAGAATTTAAACATATTTTATTGACTTTTTACAGAGAGGAAGGGAGAGGGATAGAGAGTTAGAAACATCGATGAGAGAGAAACCTCGGTCAGCTGCCTCCTGCATGCCCCCAACCAGGGATGTGCCTGCAACCAAGATATGTGCCCCCGACCGGAATCGAACCCGGGACCCCTCAGTCTGCAGGCTGACACTCTATCCACTGAGCCAAACCAGTTTCAGCCAGAGACCAGAATTTAAACATCATGTTATTCTGACTCTCCTTTTAATAATAGTATTCCGTTTCATATTGATTTATGGTCTATTAGAATAAGTGATCCATTTTCTATGAATATTGAAATAATCCCATTAGTGATCACTTGACAGTGTTTGACTCAGTGCTTAGGCACAGAATCCTGTTAACTAGTTACCAACTGTTGTCTCGGAAAGAAGAAAGGAAAAGAGAATATCCCTACTATTATCTGCCAGGTGTCTTACGCACAAGGGGATATTCTAGATGCCTGTATGTTCCTAATGGGATCTGAGACTCCAACCCTACCTAGATATGAATTATGTGAGCATCTGCAGGGCCCTTATTTCTGCCATTTATTTTAAGCCCCAGCCTGATTAGAAACTGAAATAAGAATAGAAGGAAGCAAGCTAACCTCTTTTATCATCTAAGGCATATGGCAGAGCCAATCTAAGTTTTTCCTCCTAAAAGCAAGTCCTTTCTATCACATCAATTTCCTGAGAAAGAAAGCCACAAGGAGAGAGGCTAAAATATAAGGGAAAAGGTGACCAGATGACCCTGCTCAATTATTTATAGTCCCATTATTTATCCCTCTTTTAGAGTGGCTCTATTGTGTATGCAAGACCGTTTTGTCCTCGAGTAGAATATGGGCCTCTATGATACTAGAGAAAGGAACTGGAATGCTAAAGAAAATCAGATTATGGATCTCCTTTGTAGACCCCAGTCTACGACTGATACCTGGAATTAAGTAAATTATACTCTAGAAGTTGGGCAAGGTCTTTCCCTTTTAATCATCACGGAACTATGAATTTCTCCCTTTCTAAAGAGTTTTGAGAGCTTTAGTTACACAGATATACTAATAAATACACACATGTGTAGTCTTTGCAAGCCTGAGTTGCATTTCATTTAATCCTTAACCCTAGACCATTGTAAAGGAAAATTTTTAGAAATTCACAGGGATTGTTTGATACCTTGTCTTTAAAAAAGACAAAGAAAGAAACAGCTGTATTTTAAATTTTGGTTGTGTCATGCTAAGCCCTGTGTTAGAAGCCATTTTATTTAACCTGATGGAAAATACGAAAAATAATATTGTACTAATAGTAGGGACACCTTGAAAACTCTAAAGGCATATTAACCAAAGATATATTCATTCAGGGATAATATTCATAGTTGTATAAAGTATTATGACTATATGCAGTTTTGTTTGTTTACAAGTATTGGTCACTCTGAATGGTTGTTGACAAGGGAATATCAGTTAAGTATTTAGACAATTACCCCAGCAATGAGTCATCAATTCTGAGAACTGAAATGTATTTGAATTGTATAGATTATGACAAATTAATGTAAATAAATTACTGACTTTAAAAATGAGTAAAATGTATACACGTTGCAAAGGCTGTTTCTTTCAGATAGTGCGGTGAAGGCCGGCAACAGTACAGGTGTTGGCCAGAAGGGGATATGGGGAGGAAAAGTGGACATCTGTAATACTCTCAATAATAAAGATAAATTTACAAAAGAAACTAATGGCATCCTTGCACAAACTACAAAGCCTCCCTTTAGAAATTGCCTTTACAGTTTAAAAAAAATAATTATTTAATATCCCTAATACTCATCAATATTTTTTCTGAGTCTGGATTGAATTTGCAGAGACATCTACAAATTATTCACATCTTATGAGTCAGCAAAGGACATTTGAGTCAATCACAAAGTGAGCCTCTAGAGAATAAAGATTGTCGTTCATATTTGATTTGTAACATGAAATTGAGCAGGGCACTTAATCTCTGTTGACCTCAACTCTATCATCTCTAAAATGAGAGGCTTGGCCTGGCCAGCATGGCTCAATGATTGAGTGTTGACCTATGAACCAGGAGGTCATGATTTGATTTCCAGTCAGGTTACATGCTCGGGTTTTGGGTTTGATCCATAGTCTGGGATGTGCAGGAGGAAGCCAATAAAGGATTTTGTCTCATTATTGATGTTTCTATCTCTCTTTCTCTCCTTTCCTCTCTGAAATCAATTATAAAAAAGAAGAAGAAGAAGAAGAATTAAAGACTTAATTGTAAGACCTGAAAGCATAGAAATCTTAGAAGAAAACATTTGGTTTTGTCATGCTAAGCCCTGGGACAATTCTTATAGCAATATTTTTTTCTGGTTTATCTTCTTGAGTAAGGTAACAAAAGAAAACATATGTGGCTACATCAAACTAAGTTTTTGCACAGCAAACTGTCAACAAAATGAAAAGACATTTAAAAAAGTTGAGCCTCAAATATAAATGACATCTGTATTGCTCAGCAATACCAATTTTTAAAATACATTTTTATTGATTTCAGAGAGGACGAGAGAGGGAGATGGAGATAGAAACATCAATGCTGAGAGAAAATCATTGATCAGCTGCCTTCTGTATGCCCTAGGCTGGGGATTAAACCTGCAACCCAAGCATGTGTCCTGACCAGTAATCAAACCATGACCTCCAGGTTCATAGATTGATGCTCAAGTACTGAATGACTGGGCAAATACAAATTTTTAATCTTGCACACCTAGCAACATATTCAGTCCCTGTTACAACAGAAGTTTTGACAAAAAAAAACCAAAAAAAAAAAAAAAAAAAACAGAAACTTCAACATTTTAGTAAATCAACGACTCAAACTCTTCTTATAAGGACTATATGAGAATGTGAGATAGTAAGAATCTGACTGATTATAGTTAAACAAGAGCAGGAAATTACTTATCAACCTTCCAAATAATAGCCTTGTGCAGAGCCAATCAACTACTGCAGCTGCAATTATCTGGATTCTACAAAAAAAAAAGTCACAATTGTGCTATTAATTTCTCAATATTGTATACTATTTTTCAACAAGTATGGTTTTCATTCTTGCTTAACTCTCTAACATAGTTGTACTACATCCTATCTAATAAAGAGGGAATATGCTAGTTGACCATCACACCCTCACAAAGATGGCTATGCTCACAGCCCATAAGGGGAAAATATGCTAATTGACTGCCATGCACTCAAAGATGGCAGTTCCCACAGCCATAAGATGGTGGCGCCCAGTTCCCTCAGCTCCGCTGGGGTAGCAGGCATACAGCATGGCCAGGCCTGCCCCCAGGGGTGTCTGGCCACTCCACATACCTGCCTGCAGGAGTCCCCTTACCCCCCCCCCCCAGCAGTCCAGGACCAGCCTGAGGCACACACAAGCCTCAGATATTGACTGGCCAGCTCCCCAGGGCCAACCCAAGGAACAGACAAACCTTGGATGGCAGCTGCCCAGCCACCCAGGGCTGCTGAAGGCTCAGGTAACCAGGGCTGGCTGAGTCTTATGCTGCCAGCAGTGGCAGCTGCAGAGGTGCCACCTTCCCCTGATTGCTAGGTCACCTCCCGCCCTTAAGGGCTTCCAGACTGTGAGAGGGGGCAGGCCAGGCGGAGGGACTCCCTCCAGTGCATGAATTTTCATGCACTGAGCCTCTAGTAGTAGTAATATTTGTAACATTGTAGTCATAGATGACAAAAAGTGCTTGGAAATATTTTCACATGCAGATAAAGTATTTCTTTGGAAATCTATTACAAAGTCTATATTCATAATTATATACAACTTCAATCTAGAAAATGTCCAAATTATAATAAATTCGAAATGTATGCCATTACACTGAGTGGCCAGATTATTATGATCTCTGAACACATAATAATCTGGCCACGCAGTGAATATCCTATATAATAAAAGGCTAATATGCAAATTGTTCCCTTGACCAGGAGTTCGACTAGCAGGTAGGCAGACCAACTGCCCATGTCCCCTCCCCCTGGCTAGGCTGGCTGGACACCACCAATGCATGAATTCATGCACTGGGCCTCTAATTTACACACACACACACAGACACAGACACACACTGAGTGGCCAGATTATTATGTATTCAGATATCATAATAATCTGGACACACAGTGTGTATTTAATGAAGTTTTACTTTATACTAGAGGCCTGGTGCATGAAATTCGTACACAGGGTGTGTGTGGGGGGAGGGGGAGAGTGTACATCTCTCAGTCCAGCCTGCACTCTCTTTAATCTGAGACACCTCAAGGGACATCCGACTGCCCATTTAGGCCCGATCCCACTAGGATCGGGCCTAAATGGGCAGTCAGACATCCCTCTCACAATCCAGGAATGCTGGCTCTGAACCTCTCACCTGCCTGCCTGCCTGATTGACCCTAACTGCTTCTGCCTGCCAGCTTGAACACCCCTTAAACACTCCCCTGCCAG
>PVJN01007804.1:0-67615 GCA_004026805.1 Lasiurus borealis | reverse complement strand
TTTAGAGTCAAATTATTCTGCTGTGTGTGTGCCAGGTTGGGGGTTGGGGGACTGGGAGTGAGGACAAGTTCTGCATCTTCTCCCTCCAAGACCTGATTCCTTTCATTCCGAGCCACTATATTTCTGTTCGGCCCATAGTACCAAGGTAAATGGCTAATGCAAGCATAATGTGTTTTCCATAATGGGATTATCCCTTTGTTCATATCTCACTGTTTTACTATTAAAGTTTTCTATTAAAGAAATATATTTGAATTTTATTCATATGCTTATTTGCATTTAGTTGTTCTTGAGACTGTACAGAAAAATGATGAATTTTTCTTCTTTCACCTCCATAGGCAGAGATCTAACATAATAAATATGTGTAATTTAGTGAGTTAGTAAAAATGTGGAATAAAGAAGTACCTCTTCAGACAAATATCAAAACCAAAGGCATTTATCAAATACATTCATTTATTTATTCAAAAAATATTTATGCCAGGCCCTCTTTTAGAGAAATGATGCTGAATAAGATCTAGTGCTTGTCCTATACTCAAGAAATTTAACAGCTGGCAAAATAGACAAATATATAAATAATCATCAATAATACAATGTGGTACGTGCATCAGAGAAGCATAGACAAACCTCCCATGATTTCAAAGTTTGACAGGAACACTGATTCCTGTGTACCATGGCTGCTAGGCAAACTGGTGGCCAGGTTGTGCTGATGACAGGCTGAGCTCTTCGTACATGGAAGCTCAATAGACATTGGTCAATGAATGATGGAGTTGGTGCTTCCATTATGAATTGCTAATTCATAAAAACAATGTCTGTTGAGCCTGACAAAATAAAAATTATGGTTGTAAATATTCCTAGCCTAAGAGCTAAGTTGTTTTAATGTTCCGAGTGCCAAATGAGGACAGTTAAGTTTAGAAGAACAGTCATCACATTAAGTTAAAAAGTACATGGCATTCCTTTGCCTGGATGGTTAGGACACTCACAGATGTGCCTAATGAGTTTACAGCAGCAAGAGGCAGAAGGTGCCTGGTTCTGCCAGGGACTAGCTAAAGCCCTACAATTTTCCACCAGGGAATGGGCAAAGAACATTTTCAAATTTGTACTTTTGAAATCATCTGGAGCATTTTTTAATTGGTGTTTCTGTTATGTGAAGTCCTAACCCTCAGTATCTCAGAATATGACTATATTTTGAGACAGAGCCTTTAAAGAGTTGATTAAGTTAAGATGAGGATCTTAGGAATGGAAGCCACCCAGTCTATGGTGTTTTGCAGCACAAGCAATCTAGTACAATTCCCCAAATCACCCCAATTCTCCCAACTAACAGAGAATTCTGATTCTGTTGTGGCTGGGCAGGTACACAGCTGAATCTTTATAAAGCACACAGGGGAATCTGACGTCAGCACGCCTAGGACTAACCCCACTTTGAAAAATGCAAGTCCAGAAGAGAACCACGTGCAGCACATCTTCATCTGTCACCACTTGTGACCCCAACTGTTGCTGCTGCTGCTGCCTTGATTTGAAGAGGTTTGGGACCAAAGGTGTCTCCTCAGATCGGACCCTTGTCATCTCACAGATGGAGCAGTGGGAAGCCTACCGGGGCCCCTGCCTATTCGATTGGGCATCCTCAGTACTCTCACACTTGGAGCTTGGGAGTCAAAGCTTGTGTGATGCTCCAAAGGGATCTCCATTTGGTTGTGCCTCCCTGTAGGGCCTCCTTTTAGTTCTCTAACTCAGGTTGTAGTTAGTTCATCAAGCATTGATGGGGGTGGGAAATCACTTCCACTGGCCTGAAAGTTCCTACAGCAACAATTCTCTTAAAGAGATTATAGTCTGAGTCTGGGGTTGGGAGTAGGGAAGTCATCAAATACTCCTACCCTAAAAAACCAAACCAAAGGAAGTTTCCCGGGGAAGGAAAGAAAGTCCCTTCCAGGTCCCTGCAAAGGTGGATGTGGCTAGTTCTAGGAGCTTCAGCTGGTGGCTGCAGCAGAGATGCCGCAGGCACAGCTTCCTGTGAGGGAGGTGGAGACCAGACAACACAGGAGCCTTTTCATGAAATCACCTGGTTCCTGGGGAAAAGATGAGTGCATTGTTGGGGCTCCAGTAGAATAACTAGACATAGTAGACCTAGTAAATTTTAAATTCTTAATTGCAGGTGGTGGTCGAATCTGGCTCATTAATATGGCTGGCTATTGTTTAGCACAAAAACAGCTTTTGAAATTATCCCTAAAGCAAGATAGGTTTGTCTTTCTTTAGCTATCCACAGGAGGATTTTTTCAATTGTATCAGATGTCATAAGGATCATATCCTTTTATCCACCACCCAAATAGAATTTTTTTTTCAACCAAATTTAACAGCTGGAAAAATTTTATATATTCAGGGCTGCAATTTATCTCAGGTAGCAATAACAAAAATGGATATGTTCTATAGAGGGCTTTTCTGAGCCAGGCTTTTATAAAAGGCTTGTCAGGACATGCCTGGCTCATCTCCCCTAGAAAAAGAAAATTATGTCTAATCTTGGAATAGTAACTGTTCCAGGGTGGGCTATACCCCAACTCTTTTCTCTTGGAGTGCAAAACTATACACTTCCACAAAAACATCAACCAGTTAGCAGGCACAAATGCTAAGTGGGAAATTAAGTTTGAGTGAGTAAAACAGACTACTAAAAATCAGACTATCCTTCTAAATTTCATCAAAGGAAATCCATCTATATCAATTTAAAACTAGAGGTTTGATGCACAAAATTTGTGCATGGTAGGATCTGTGGGTCTGACTGATGATCAGGGCTGATCTGTGGGGCCACCAACAGGGTGATTGGGAGGGCCCTGCTGGCATGTGCCTTGGCCGGCCTGGTACTGCCCACTTGCTGGCTCCACCCTCCACCACTGCCACCTGTTGCCTCCTTCTTCGGGAGGCGACCTGCAGGGAAATCAGGGAGGGAAGCACTGCTCATTTGTCAGCTGGTTCCACCACCTGCTGTCACCCACTCACTGGCTGCCACTACTGTGACTGGTCACCTCCCTCTGCTGGGCAACCGGCAGTGTGATCAGGGGGCCCCTGCTGGTACACACCTTGGCTGGCCTGGGGCCTGTGGGCTGGGGGCAGCTTCTCCATTGAGCATCTGCCCCCTAGTGGTCAATGTACATCATAGCAACCAGTCATTCCACTGGTCAATTTGCATATTAGGCTTTTATTATATTGGATGGTTTCTAGGAGCTGTCTGATCACATATTTTAGCAAAAGACTAATGACTAAAATAGCAAAAGGAAATATATTCATTCCCTGCATTGAAATGTGCTTCTAATTAAGGTGTCTATCCATACCTTCCTTTACAGAAGAAATAAATAGCTCTTTTCTGCTGCACAAGAATGACTATGTTTTGTGATGAATTCACTCTGGCTGGCTGACTCCTTCATTTAATGATAGAGACCCAGATGAGCTGGAGGGGAATAGAAGTCAAAACTGTCACTATGTGAGTGGGAAATCCCACCACTCATTTCTTTTTTCATAAATGTCAGCTCCATATTAAAATGCATTAGGTATATATTTGCTAAGTGTATTAAGTCAACTCCTACAATACCTCTCCCTCCATCTCTGGTTCTACTTTCCAAAGATTGCTTTATCAATATAATTAGTAGTTTCTTTTTACAATTATGTGTTCGTTGATGCTTTAACATCCACCAGCATAAAGTATAATGTTAGCAATAAGTGATTATGCAGGTGTGACCCTGATTTGGAGATTTTGAAAATATTTGCATCTTCTATTTTAGAAACAACCATCACACAGAGTGTTTTGAGTTTTCTTTGCACATTGCCTGAATTATACAACCTATGGCTTTGGAATCAGGACTCTGAAGTCCATGTGTAGTTCTGCCCCTGACTTTCTACATAACCTTGACAAAGACATTTCCAGGTGTTGGCTCAATTCCTCTATCTGTAACACAGGGATAAAAATATTGACTTTACTAATAGGTCTATGGTTCAGATTAGTTATCCCAGCTTTGCAAACTGCTCTCAAAAATCATCCGGCTGCAAAAATCACAGGCAAGCAAAGATGTGCTTATTCTGCTCACCCTTTGCAATACCATCCTTTCCCACTCAAATCATGCATTCACTGCTTCCACATACTAGATTCTTTGAGAAGAGAAAATGGCCTAATGGTAGAAGTCATCAGGCATCTATTCTGAAATAAGGCCATGAAATGCAAGGAAATACATACATTAATAAATAAAATAAACAAAACTCGAATTAGATTTTTACACTAACAGCCTATTTTTTATTAAGACTACAGTGAGGTTTTTAAACTTCTGGTTTCTGTTATGCTTATATTTTCATCATATACAGTGGTACCTCGAGATACGAGTACCCTAACATATGAGATTTTTGAGAAACAAGCTGTCGAGCGAGCAACTTTTTGCTTTGAAATATGAGCAACATTTGAGATACGAATAATCTTGCAGATCGGCCGGCTGCACACGACCCACCAGTTTACCGACTCGAGTGTCTCATAGTTTCCCACGCCTCAGTCAGTGTGCTTGTTTACCTTGTTGTTGAAGCATCTTTTGTGCATTTACATACTTTATCACATTTCTTTTTATAACCATGGGTCTGAAGAAAGCGAGTGGAAAGCTCAGTGCTCAGAAGAGGATGATGTCTATTGAATTAAAGCGTGAAATCATAGAAAAATATGAGCAAGGTGTGTGAGTGGCTGATTTGGCGAGGCAATACAGGCATAGTACTTCAACGATATGCACTGTGCTTAAACAGGAGTTGATAAAGGGTATAATGCCAGCTAAGGGCGTTACAATAATTTCTAAGCTCCGTAGCTCTCTCCATGAAAAGATGGAGAATCTACTGATGGTGTGGGTGACGGAGAAGCAGCTTAAAGGAGATACATTAACACAGGGCATCATATGAGAGAAGGCGCGAGAGATTTACGGTGATTTACTGGAGCAGACCCCGCGCACTTCCACGGACAAAGCATCGAAAGACTCATTTAAAGCCAGTAGAGGCTGGTTTGATAACTTCAGGAAAAGGTCCAGCATTCACTCCATCGTCAGGCATGGTGAGGCAGCAAGTTCGGATGTGAAGGCAGCTGAGGATTATGTAGTGTCTCTGGGAAAATCATTGGGCCTGGAGGTGGATGAGAGAGATGTGAATGAACTCATCGAGGAGTACTCTCTGGAACTCACCATGGAGGAGTTGCAGTCTCAGCAACATGTGGAAGTTCTCTGAGAAATTGGTTTTGAGGAAGAGCCAGAGGTAGAGGAGATCTCTACAAGTGAGATAAAGATCTTAGGAATGTGGGAGAGGGTGTCACACTTCGTGGAAAAGAAACACCCCGAAAAAGTTGCTACTGGTCGTGCATCGGAGCTGTTCAATGAAACTTGCCTCACCCATTTCAGAAACATTCTGAAAGGAAGGAAGAGGCAAACCTCATTGGACACGTTTTTTTTTAAATCGGCCAAAAATGCAAAGATCAGTAGCAATTAAGTTCAGTGAAGATTAGTTAAGTTACATTCAGCTTAGGGATAAAGAGTAGCATTAAGAGTATAATGAGTAGGTAAATACACTTTATAAAACCAGTTTATTCCTTTACATTCTCTTTTATTATGTTTTTATATAATATTTGTCATTTATAAATACATTTTTCTTATTCAAAAACACGTAACAAGAACAACTGGGGCGGCATTTTGGGGGCTGGAACAGATTAACAGCATTTCAATTGATTTCAAAGGGGAAATTTGCTTTGAGATACAAGCAACTTGAGATACGAGCAAGGTTATGGAATGAATTAAACTCGTATCTCGAGGTACCACTGTATCATTAATGCTTACCGAGTGTCAACTAGGTGACTATACTAAGCTTTTTAAACATGTATTACCTTATTTAATCCTCACAAGAATTTAATGAGTAAAGTATCGTCTTTACTATCCCCATTTTACTGTTAAGGTATTTGAGACTTACAGGGGTCAAATATGGAAGTGGCATGACTTGTGGGACTAAAACTGGAGCTCAAAATGGGTTCAGATTCCAGAAGCTCAGCTTTTAGTGGCTTTGCAATATTCCCACTAACCTTTTGTTTTTTAATCATTACCCAAGGATATTTTTTCCATTAATTTTTGAAAGAGTGGAGGAGAAAGTGGAGTTGGGGGGAGAGAGAAAAAAAAACAACAACAAAAAACATTGATATGAAAGAGACAAATTGATTGGTTGCCTCTTACACTCAACCTGACCCATTTGGGGATCAAACATACAACCTAGGTTGGGAATTGAACCCAAGACCTTTAGATCTTTGGGCTGACACTCAAACCACTGAGAAAACCACTAATCTTCATGACTAAATTACTCAGCAACTAAAACTGGTGTTAAAATTTAATGCAATTATGGAAAGTAAGAAGATATCAAGAAGATGATATTGTTGCAGGTGTGAAAAATACCAAAAATTAAAGCAGCTCTTTTATGAAAAGGTCAAATAAGCTGAGAGGAAGAAAGTTAACCTTAGAAAAGAATATAGCTGATTTTTTCAATCAAATAGTAGCAGTATGAACATAATACACTTTTACATTGAATATATCTGACATATTACTTTTTTTAAGCCCACTAAGTCATTTAAAATATAATTAATGCTTTTAAAAATAAAATTTAAATATGTATAGGGTGTTTAAAAAGATATTGCATTAAGTTAAACATTAAAGTAAATGGATTCTAAGATTCCTTCTATTTCAGAAGTTCAGTAATTCCCTCAATGGTGAAATATGAATGAACAGCACTATTCTATGCATATACTGTATGAGATCACTTTCACCTTTTGCATGGGAGTTTTTTAAAACTTTCTCACTCCCCATTTGTCTACCACAGTCACTCAGAAATCATTTTCTCACCAGTTAAGGTTCTTTTATACTTAGGTGAACAGATAATTTTTCATCCATATCAGGACATGTTTGATACTGAAAAAGGACCCTACATTTTTAAATTACATATTGCTCAGGAAATCATGTATTTCCTGACTCTAAGTTGTTTGTTTTTTATTATATTGATGGATTTATAAATAGTTCTACTTTATATCTATTTTAAAAATTAAAATTCTTTATCAAATTAAAAAACTTATATCTGTATATATTTAAAGTAATATCAAAACTTCCTTAAATTTTCTAAATATTTAAAATAATACAAGCAGACTAATCAACCAGTGTGTAAAATATACCTGTTCCAAATACTATATTACTAGTTTTTAAAAATGCAATATGCTATTTCTTTTTTGTGTGAGAGTAGTCACATATATTTATTTATTAGTAATCATATAGGTTTCAGTTGTATGATATTATAATTCAATATCTGTATACACTACAAAGTGATCTAATAACTATCCTTGATCATACAATTGACTCACTTTGCCCCTTTTGTCCACTCACATGGTAACCCACTAATCAGTTCTTTGTATCTACAAGTTTATTTTTTACCTTCCTGTTCATATTTTATTTGCTTATTTTTTAGGTTCCATAAATGAGTGAAATCTATATATTAGTATAAAAAGGCTAAAATGCTGTTTCTCCAACCATCTGGTTGCTATGACATGCACTGACCACCAGGGGGCAGACACTTAATGCAGGAGTTGCCGTGACGCACACTGGCCATTTACAAAGAAACAGCACCACAGAACTGGCGCCAACAAAGCAACACTAGAGTTGCCCCAAGTGGGACACAGGCCCCACCACCACCCTGGAGTGACAGCTCACCAATTTGCAGCCAATGCTGCCAAGATCCCATGGTGCAAAATGTGGCCCACAGCCCAGCCCAGACCAGAAACGGTGGCTATGGGTGCCAGGTAATGACGACACACAGTGACGCCAGGATTCCTCTCAATAGCAATAGGGCATATCAACATCATTAAGATGTCCATACTACCCAAAGCAATCTATAGATTCAATGCACTCCCCACTAAAATACCAATGGCATATTTCAGAGACCTAGAATGAACTCACCAAAAATTCATCTGGAATACAAAAAGACCCTGAATAGCTGCAACAATCCTGAGAAAGAAGAACGAAATAGGTGGGATCTCAGTACCAGATTTCAAGCTGTATTACAAAGCCACTGTTCTCAAAACAGCCTGGTACTGGCACAAGAACAGACATATAGATCAATGGAATAGAATAGAGAACCCAAGCCACTTTGCTCAATTAACATTTGACAAAAAAGGCATGAACATACAATGGAGTCAAGACAGTCTCTTCATTAAATGGTGTTGGGAAAATTGGACAGATACATGCAAAAAAATGAAACTAGACCACCAACTTATACCATACACAAAAATAAACTCAAAATGGATAAAGGACTTAAAAATAAGAGGGGAAACCATAAAAATCTTAGAGAAATCCACAGGCAGCAAAATCTCACACATATGCCAAAGCAGTATCTTCACTGATACAGCTTCTATGGCAATGGAAACTAAGGAGAAAATAAACAAATGGGACTACATCAAAATAAAAAGCTTCTGCACAGCAAAAGAAACCATCAACAAAACAACAAGAAAACCTACTGCATGGGAGAACCCATTTGCCAATGTTATCTCCGACAAAAATTTAATCTCCAACATTTACAGGGAACTCACACAACTCAACAAAAAAGAAGATAAACAACCCAATCAAAAAATGGACAACAAACCTAAATCAAAACTTTTCGAAATAGGATACAGAAGGCTGAGAGACATATGTAAACATGCTCAAAGATATTAATTATCCAAGAGATGCAAATCAAAACGACAATGAGGTATCATCTCACACCTGTCAGAATGACTATCATCAACAAATCAACAAATGACAAGTGCTGGAGAGGATGCAGAGAAAAAGGAACCCTCGTGCATGGCTGGTGGGAATGCAGACTGGTGCAGTCACTGTGGAGAACAGTATGGAGTTTCCTCAAAAAAACTAAAAAGAAACTCCCATTTGACCCAGCATATATCCCAGAAAGGATACATGCATCCCTAATTTCAAAGCAGCAAAATTTACAACAGCTCTGGTTTCTCTTCAGACCGCATAAATATTTCACCTTTTACAACAGCTAAGATTTGGAAATAGCCTTTGTGCTTATCAGCAGATGAGTGGATTTAAAAACTGTGGTACATCTACACAATACTACGCTGCCGTAAAAGGAAGGAACTTCTACCATTTGTAACAGCATGGATGGACCTAGAGAGCATTATGCTAAGCAAAATAAGTCAGTTGGAGAAAGAAAACTATCACATGATCTCACTCATTTGTGGAATATAAAGAACAACATGAACTGATGAAGAAAAACAGATCCAGAGCCAGAGAAGCATCGATCAGACTGTCAAATCTCAGAGGGAAGTCAGGGGAGGTTGGCGGAAGGGGGAGAGATCAACCAAAGGACTTGTATGCATGCATATAAGCCTAACAAATATACACCAGGGGGTGAGGGCATTAGTGGGGAAGGTGAGAGGGGCAATGGGAGAATAAGGATATATATGGAATACCTTAATCAATAATTTAAAAAAGATAAATAAATAAACAAACAAACAAATGGCACTATAAACCTGGAGCCAACAAAGCAACACTTGGCTTCCCCCAAATGGGATACAGACCCCAATCTCACCCTGGGGCGACACCCCATCGAATCATAACCAATGCTGCCAAAACCCTATGGTGCAAAATGGAGCCCACAGCCCAGCCTGGAAAAGGTGAGTGTGAGTGCCAGGTTATGATGTCAGGTAGCAATGCCTGGCTTCCTCTCCCTAGCAACTAGCCTCCTGGAGTATCTTCAGCCCAGGAACATGACTTGCTTTATAGCCAGGTGGAAACATTATACAGTTTAACCAAGTGTTCATGATTCATTTTCCCATGCCTCATCTCATTTAATCTTCACAAAAGTCCTGGAATAGGTAGATAGAAGAATCAGTAGAATCCTATTTTCTTTTCATTAGCAAAATGCAAATAGTGATATTAAAATAGTCCTTCTAATTAATTTCCTTTCAATGTGCATGAATATGCGCACTGGAACACTAGTATTTTTACTAACTATAAGGCTATTGCCAAAGGCCTGGCTGTTTGGTCTGCCACTTGAAAAGCTACAAACTGACCAAGTAAAGAAAATCCTATTTTCCATTCCACTTAAATAGGCAATTGTGCCATTACCATTTATGAAATAATCCACCCTTCTCCCACTACATTGAGCCTTCACTCACAGAACATACAATTCTCACATACCCTGATATTTAAAACTATTTGTCTCTCCCTATGTCCTCATTTATTATGATATGTTGAATAGCTGGTAAAAAACTTTCCCCATCACTTTTCATCCATTTCGTTTTGTTTTCCTGGATATTTTGAGGTATCTATTCTTTTATCTGAAATTTAAGTTAATTTTATCTAACGTCCTAAAAATGTTATTGGAATTTTATTAAAAACTAGTGGCCCAGTGCACAAAATTCATGCATGGTGTGGGGTAGGGAAGCGGGGAGAGGTGTTCCTCAGCCTGGCTACACCTTTTCCAACCTGGGACCCCTTGAAGGATGTCCTACTGCTGGGTTACAGGGATTGGGCCTAAACTAGCAGTTTGATATCCCTCTCGCAATCTGGAATTGCTGGCTCCTAACCATTCTGCCTGCCAGCCTGCTCACCTCCAACTGCCCTCTGCCATCAGCCTGCTTGCCCCCAAAATGCCACCCCCCAAAATGCCAGCCTGATCACTCCCAACTGCTCTTCTTGCCAGTGTGCTCATCCCCAACTGCCTCCCCTGCCAGCCTATTCACCCACAACTGCCTCCTCCCAGCTGGCCTGCTTGCCCCACTTTCCCTTCCACCCTTTTTATTAGTATAGATCATATTAATTTTAGAGAATTTAGATGATAGTCTTTCCATTTGAGATGTTTTCCCATTTGTTCAAGTCTTTTTTGTGTGCCTTTAAATAAGGCATAGTTTTCTTTATATTTAAGCTTTTATTAAGTTTTGCCAGTTATTAAAAAATTTGTTTTTTAATATGTGTGAGACTGTTGTAAGTGAAACATTTCCCTCTATTTCCATTTCTAGGTCTTTATTGCAAGAGTAAGAAAAAAAACAACAACACAATTTGCTTACCTTTTGCCCAGCTACCTTGTCAAATTTCCTTATTCTGTGGCCTTTTACTAGATGCTCTTTAGTTTTCAAGGGATACAACAAACAAAATGTTCATTTATCTCTTTTTTCCAGCATCAATATTTCTTTCACTTTCTTATTGCATTGCAGTTGCTAGTTACTCCAAAAACTAGTATGATAGTAACAATAATAACAGGAACCTCTGGTCAGTTACAGAGACTATACAGCACAGCGCTAAGGGGCAGGCAGTTCATCTCTTGCTGCTGTGGGAAGTTTAAACTCCCTATGCATCAGCTTTTCCATCTTTAACATGGGTATTATAATAATATCTATCATATATGATTTTTCGAATATGTGTTATATGTTAAGTGCCTAGAACAGTCATTGACCATAGTAAGCACCATAAAAGTGTTTGCTATTATTTTTTTAAATTTAATTAAAAGTTTTAGCATTGTGCTGTTTAGAATGGTATTTGCTGTAGGTATGGTAAAACATGAAAGAACTTTTATTAACATTTTTTTTATTGACTTCAGAGAAGAAGGGAGAGGGAGGAGAGAGGAGAGATAGGAGAGAGAGAGAGAGAAGAGAGAGAGAGAGAGAGAGAGAGAGAGAGAGAGAGAGAGAGAGAGAGAGAAAGAATATCACTAATTGACTGCCACCTGCCTGTCTCACACTAGGATCAAGCCCGCAAGCCGGGCATGTGCCCTGACCTAGAATCGAACTGTGACCTCTTGGTTCATAGGTCAACATTCATCCACTGAGCAATGTCGGCCAGCCAATAGAACTTTTAGGTAATTTCTTTTCCAGTTTTACTGAGTTTTTCTTGGGAGAAACTTTTCTTTATTAAATGCCTTTTGAGCATTTTTTAAAAATATGATCACATGGTCTTTTTCATCTTAAAATTACTGATGTCATAATGGATTGATTATACTAACATTGAATCACCTTTGAATTTTTGAGTTACTGCTTAGCAGTAATGTATTATTCTTTTGACATATTCTATTTGCCAATATTTTACTTAAAGTGTTTTCATATATTAATAAATTAGTTTTGTTTTGGGGTACTGTAGTGGGAATTAATGTTTTTGTTATGAAATTTGTGAGACTTACAACATGGAGTAAGAAGGTTTCTAGCTCCTTCCATGGTAAGAGATATTTGAAATAACTGAAAAAAACACTTTCTTAAAAGGTTACATAAAACTTGGCTGAAAGCCTACCTGGCCCTGGTGTCTGCCTGAATTGTACATCTTTATTCACTTTTTCAATCTTGTCTTTGTAATTGGTCTATTGAAGAGTCGTACATCTTCTTAGGTCAAATTTGGTATTTTATCTTTTGCTAGAAAATTATTATCTCTAGGTTTCCAAATTTGTTATCAAAATATGTGTGCAGTTTTCTATAATTCTTTTTAATCTCTTCTATTATCTGTACTTATGTCTACTTCCTCATTCCTAATCATATATATATATATATATATATATATATATATACTCTCTCTTTTTAAAAATCAGGCATATCTGTTTTATTGGTCTTATCTAAAAACCACCTTTTAGATTTTTCTTTGACTATACCATTTTGTTTTTTACTTAATTAAATCCAGTTCATCTTTTTAAGCTTCTTCTATTTTCTTTTGGTATCCCTTTTCTAATTTCTTAAAATGATGCTTGGTTCCTTTATTGCCTATTTTTTGTCAATATGGAAAGCATTTAAAACTATTGATTTTCTCCTGAGTATAGCTTTTGCTGTGTTTTGTAGATTTGAGAATGAAATATTCTTATTCACTTGCTTCCTGGATAGCATGTAATTTTCTTTTTCATTTCCTCATTGACCCAATGTAATATTTCTAGAAGTATATTTCTACGTGGTCAGAATTTCTATTTACCTATTTACTATTTATTTCAAATATAATAGATACATAACCAGAATATGTGATCCATAAAGAGCTGACAACATCATTAAAAATTAACATTTCCTATGGTTCAATTCATGCTCAGTTTTTGTGAAATTTCCAGAATACAATTATTTATTCTTTTCTTGAAGAATATAAAGGCTTATTCATATCTATTAAGATTAAGTGTATTAATTATAAGATTGAATTCTTATATGTTTTTTACTATTTAATCTTTGTCTACCAGAATTATTAAATTCTGAGAAAGGTATAGCAGGTCCTTGAATAATGTCTCATTATAACATTGATGAGAAAAAAAATCAGTCCTGGCAGGGGCCACTTTTGTGTGGAGTTTACATTCTCCCCATGCCTATTCTGGTTTCTGCCTACATTTCAAACATGGATCTGAAAAATTAAGCCTTTAGTTTTATAGCATCCAAAATGGAGAAAGGCACATGAAAAGAAGTGGAATGTCTAAGTTGTCCCAGTCTAAGTGAGTGTGGGTGTGTGTGAGTGGCCCTGAGATGGAAGGCCAACCTGTCCAGGGTTAGTTCCCTCCTGGCACCCTGAGCTGCTGAAATAAGCTCCAGCCACCCACGACTCTGAACTGGAATAAGTGAGTTGGAAAATAATTATCTTACTTGTCTTTATTAATCTTTCTTAAATATTCTTAAATATATGCATAGCTCACATTTATTTCAATGGTTACTATTAGAAGTGTTTGAACTAGTGGCCCGGTGCACAAAATTTGTGCATAGGGGGTGGGGAGTATTTGTCACACTGGCCTGCACCCTTTCCAATCTGGGACCCCTCGAAGGATGTCCTACTGCCGGTTTACAGGGATTGGGCCTAACCCAGCAGTCAGCATCCCTCTCACAATCTGGGACTGCTGCTGGCTCCAGCTGCTCACCTGCCTGCCTGCCTGCCTAATTGCTCCTAACCACTCTGCCTGCTGGCCTGCTCACTCCACACTGCCCTCCAACCTCACAGTCCTAATCACCTCCAACTGACCCCCACTGATGGCCTGCTCAGCCCCAACTTGCCCCCCTGCTGATCTATTTACCCTTAACAGCCCCTACTGTCTCATCCTGGCCTGATCAGCCCCCCCTGAAACCCAAGGTTCTAGCCCCTCCTTTTTTCCTTTTTTCAGTGCCTCCTTGAGCTGAGGCCAGGACTGGCTGGAAACAAATATCTAGGATTTATTTATCATCTATAATTGAAACTTTGTAGCCTTGAGCAGAGGCCAGGATCAGCCAGGATAGGAAACGTGGCTTCCTCCATTGCCAAGACAACTCTAGCCTCCTGCTTGCTCCAACCCTGTAGACGGCAACCATCTTGGTTGGGTTAATTTGTATACCCACTCCTGATTGGATGGTAGTTGTGGCTTTTGGGCATAGCGGAAGTACAGTTAATTTGCATGTTTCTCTTTTATTAGGTTAGATTTTGGTGATGTTTAATATACCCAGAAATATGACATAGGAACTTAACTCTTGTTTATATCAACTAGCCCCATGGTTGGCAAACTGAAGCTTGCGAGCCACATGTGGCTCTTTGGCCCTTTTAGTGTGGCTCTTCCACAAAAAAACCATGGCCTGGGTAAGTCTGTTTTGAAGTAGTGGTATTAGAAGTTTAAGTTTAAAAAATTTGGCTCTCAGTTGTTGTACTGTTGATATTTGGCTCTGTTGACTAATGAGTTTGCCGACCACTGAACTAGCCTATGGTAAAATTGTTTTTGTTAACTTAAATTAGCTTATGGTAAAATGGTTTCATTTCACTTTAAGTCAAGATTTCAAAAAAATCTATCAATGTTATTAAGTGAGGGCTTACTGTATACTGAAATTGCATACACTCATGTGAATGAATGATAATCACTGTATCCAGATATACACATGTGAATTAGTAAGCATCATTTGTAGAGTGTTAAGATTGCATTCAGTAGTATAAGAAAGCCCAATAAATGGAGACAATAAAAAAAAGATTTACTTTACTTATGTAACAAAAAGGTATAGATAGGTAGGTAGGTCTAGGAAGCATCAAGAAAGCAGGACCCTTGCTTTTCTACTCTGTTCTCCTTAATGTTGGCTGCTACAGTTTGGGGATGGTTTCTATTTTCCAGGCCACAGAAAGGCAGAAACTGAAGAAACAGCACCTACATACTTCATCAGCCAGAAGTGAATCACACAGTCACTTTTAGATAAAAGGAATCTGAAAAATTAAGCCTTTAGTTTTATAGTGTCCAAAATGGAGAAAGGAAAATGAAAAGAAATTGAAGTGGATAATAATTCCTTATTAGATGTATCATTGGTAAATATCCTCTCCATTCAGAAGATTATCTTTTCACTCTGTTGATGATTTTCTTTACTGTACAAAAAATTTTAGTTTGATATAGTCCCATTTGTTTATTTTTTCTTTTCTTTCCATTGCCCAAGGAGACATATCCAAAAAAAAAATATTGCTGTAAGTGATATCAAAGAATTTACTTCCTAATGTTTTCTTCTAGGAGTTTTATGGTTTCAGGTATTACATTTAAGTCTTTAATCCATTTTAATTCATTTTGAGTTTATTTTGTATATAGTGTAAAAATGTGGTCTCATTTCTCTTTCTCTGTCTTCACCCACGCCCCTCTGGCATGTATCTGTCCAATACCATTTATTGAAGAGGATATCTCTTCTCCATTGTATATTCTTGCCTTCTTTGTTGTAGACTAATTGACCATATAAGCATGGGTGTATTTCTGGGCTCTCTATTCTGTTACATTGATTTATATGTCTACTTTTGTGATTACATAATCAGAATTTACAGTTTTTAATATTTGTTGCCTCTTGCTTTCCTCAGTGCTGCTCCAACATCCCTTCACCCCCTCATATGTATATTCTCATTTATTTAAAAAAGAATTTGAAAGGGTTAGAGGTATTACATCTAATTTGGGATTATCTAAAAGATTGTGAAGGGGAGAGCAATGGAGAAAAGGTAGGTATCTCTTTATATATAAAAGCCAAGCAACCGAAATGGTGGAATGACCACAGTGATCTGAATGATCGGTGGCTATGCCGTACACTGCAGTGGCCAACATGCCTGATGGGGGTCCCAATCAGTCCCCCAACCTCCTGTAGCCCCTCCCCCCAGCTAGCTCCAGCCCTGATCACTCCATACCCTGATCAGGGGCAGGTCAGCTGGCCAACCACCCTTGGCTCCTCCCCCTGCCAGCCCCACCCTCCATTGCCACCCCCATTGGGGCTGGTCAGCTGGACCCCAACTATGCACGAATTCATGCACCAGGTCTCTAATAATTTTATAAAAGAAAACAAAACTTACAAAGTTTTTATTCAAGGGATTCTCTAGAATCTATGCACTGTGGATACAATATTAAAGTAAACTAAATATGGATTTTTTACTGAAAATTTGTATATGCAGAAATATCTTTAAAGCAAATTAACACTACTGAAAGTTTTTTTAAGGTTTTATAAGAAGCTTTATTTTTTTATTTCTTTATTGATTAAGATGTTACATATGTGTCCTTATTCCCCCATTATCCCTTCCCTATGCCCCTCATTCATGCCCTCCCGCCCTGTTCTCTGTGTCCATTGATTAAGCTTATATGCAAAGGACTTGTATGCATGCATATAAGAATACTTAAAGTTTTAAAGTTGCTTATGGCCTTCAAATTCTTAACCCATGGAGAGTTGTTTTATGTGTGATGCGTGGTATAGATGAATTTTCATGCTTTTTCCACCTGGATAACCAACTTTTTCACTCCCTGCCCAAGTGATTTTCCATGCCACCTCTATCAAATATCAAAGTTTCATATATGCATGGGTCTTTTGTAGAACTCATTCTATTTCATGCATCAATTTATCTCTTTCGTGTGAATAACATCTTAATTAATATAGCTCCATAAGCCTGTACCTCTGGAAGAGCAACTTCTTCTTCATGTTTTTATTTTCTAAAGAAGTATTTTGGCTATTTTTGAACCCTCATTAAATTACAAAAAGAATCCTTTGGGGATTTTAACTGGAATTACATTAAATCTATAGACCCATGCAGGAAGAGTTTTAGGTCTTTATGACACCTCGAGGAACATGAGATACTTCTCTACTTATAGTCAAGTTAATTGCATTTTCCTGAATAAATTAAGAAAATTCCCACTTGCTATACCACTAAACTCTTGCTTTTGCCTTAAACCTCAACACTTGGGTAAGTGAACTGGAGGAAAAATTTAATTATAATTTTACATGTAGCCTTGTTTATTTCCAGAACCAGAAACTGTTTCAATAAATAAGAAAATGATTAAAGGCACAGAAAACAAATTTAAAAACATTGTCATTTCAAGTGGAAAATGGACCCTTTGGCAAATTGTTTTTATTGCTTTTTTTCTCTATTTATCTGAACACGGAATTTTTTACCGTTATATTGCCAAATGAAGCAGCTGAGTCTAGTTCAAGTTTATTACTAATATTATCATTCATTAGTAATAAATTTATAAGTCAAGTAAGTATTTTATAATATTTGCAGGATCCAAACAATGACCTAAAGCTATTTAATGAAGGATGATCTTGGGTCAACTTGCTTAAATATCAACACAGTGTTTGCCCTTATAATATAACTTCATTCTCTTACCCTGACATGTTTTTCTTACATCGATTAATGAGTTCTTCTATTTTTGTCTTTTCCATGTTTAACTTGCAAAGAGAAAAAACATCTAAGTTGATACATCTGGGTGTCAGGTAAAGAGGAGCTGCTGAACAGAGCGAAAGGGGCTGTAAGCAGGAAATTACAATTGTAAGTCATCTATAGAAAGGTAATGGTATAATCTACAAGAACAGAAGAATTCTCCCATTAGTGAGAAATGGGAGAGAATAAAACAGGGAGATGACTGCTTTCCAGGATACTAAACTTTCTTTCATGTGCCTTACCCATTAATTGTCTAGCCCAGAACAGAACAGTAATAATAAAGTTAGATTTTCTTCTGTCTTTAACATAGACATACTCCTTCTTGCTATTACTAAGCAAACAAAGAAAAACAAGAGAGTAAATGTTGATAAAAATGTTGTTTCATGGATTAATACTACTCTTAAACATTTCAAGGAATAGATTATACATTTTTCAATAAACACAAGCACAGAATATTATTTAATCTTTGTGGGAAACTATCATTTTTCATTTGTGTGCAAAATTATAGTTCAAAAAATAGTATTGGCCTATGTGAAAATATAATGTAATTTAATGATTTATATTAATATATTAATTATAAATACATATATGAGATTACATATATGTATGTAAGTGGCTAGATTATTATGACCATCTGACATTTGTAGGCAAATTAGCTATCCATTGCATCATATGGGATATGGAAACCGAAGGCCTATTCAAACACCTTTGCTGTCTGCAGTTACCAAGATAAAACATCTCCAGTTCACCCAGGAACACAAGGATTGGACAATCTAGCATTAGAAAAAGGTAAAGTGGTCTGATGAATCACATTTCCAGTTGCATCATGCAGATGGCAGAGTGAGAATTTTCACAGAAATAGCATGAAAGCATGCACCCCACATGCATTGAGTACAACTCTTCAAGCTTGTGGGGGTAGTGTTATGGTTTGGGGCATATTTTCCTGGCATGATTTGGATCCTTTAATTTGTGTGGAACAACGTCTAAATAGCACAACATAACTAAGTATCATTGCTGATCAAATTCATCCTATCATGTTGATGATGTATCCCAATGTAGATGGCTTCTTCCAACAAGACAACGCACCATGCCATGGTGCACATATTGTGCAGGAGTGGTTTCAAGAACATGAGGGAGACTTTACCTTAGTTAGGGGGCCCCCACAATCACCAGATCTCAATCCAATTGAGCATTGTGGGGTGAAATTAAAAGAGCCACAGGCAGTTGGTTCTACAACCATGAAATCTCATCGAACTAGACAGTGCTATTCATCAGCCATGGTGTCAGATTTCTCGCATCACCTTTCAACATCTCGTGTAGTCAATACCAAGAAGAATCACCACAGTATTTGAAGGCAAAAAGTGGCCCAACAAAGTACTGAAGGGGTGGTCATAATAATCTGGCCACTAAGTATATATATGTATATATATGTGTGTGTGTGTGTGTGTGTGTGTGTGTGTGTGTGTTGATTAGTGTCATTCTTTATATTTATAGGATTGCTACCCTGATCTTTTATGTCATTTTCATTGGTGTATTCAGTCCATGAAATAATTAAAAAGGAAGGAAAACACATAAAAAAATTGACCAATAATTTTTCTCAAGCTGTTTCAAGTTCATGCATACTTATGACTTCTATTTCTTCTTTATGTTCACAACAAGTGTGTGAGGTACATGAGATTTTGCCACATTCATCATGCATCTCATAAATATAAGAAAGACCTGCAGAGCTCCAAGTATTCCTGGTCAAACTGTCACTCTCCCAACTTCAATATTACCTGTCTTGCCAGCTCAAATGGCCTAAAACTAATCCTGAAAAGGAAGCTATTGTTGCACACACTTTCTCTTAAAAGAGCATTTGAAGAAAACTCATCATCTCCTCCCAGCTTGGTTTACTTCAGGCACCACTGGTAGTCCAAAATTCTCATATCGCCCTTCATCACCCATGCTTATCCCTGTATTACAGCTCTGTCTGCTCCCTAAACCAAAATCTTCTTTGACCCCCTAAACTTTAATCCTGGATTCTCTGAAACTCATTCTTCTAACTCTTCTCCAGTTATTAACTTCAACTCTTCACCTAACAGAAATATAGCTAACCCTGTATATGCTGCCTGCTCTGTAGCCCTAAGTGGCTGATAATTTTCGTTATCTCCCATGTAGCATCTCAGGCCTGGAGATAAAATTGGTGTCTCTGATCCTCATTGCTGTTTCTAGAAATATTTGTTTTTTCCCCTCTTTCCATAAAACCCCAGATCAGTGAAGCACAGTCCATCACACAGTAACCCGAAGTACCATAGATGGTGGAGCTAGAGTCACCATCAACTTCTGGACCTTTCTAATTTGTTATCCACTACACCATTATTTTTGTCATTATTCTTAGTAGGATCAATATTCATGTTGATACCCATTCAATAGCCTGACCCCTCATTCACTGACTTCCTTATTTCTAACAATTTATTTTTTTACCTCTCTACATAAGCAATCCAATCCCAGGGTTATATCTTTAAAAATTTCATTAACAGTTACTGCATCACTTCCAAAATCTTCATTCAAATGACCTACTCTATACCAATTTCTATCTTTCCAGATTATATATTTCAGTATCCCAACTCCAAAGATGTTGAGTTCATTGACACGTTTTAAAAATTCCCTTATTCCCTTTATATTCTTGCTTCTCTCAGCTTGTATTTCATAAAACATCATTGTAATCTCTCCATTGAATGTATTCTCAACTATGTCTCCCTTATCTCTTTTACTGACACTCTTGCCAAGGAAAAGAAAAAGGAATTCAATGATAGTTAAACCCAACTCTGCGCTAGTTCTACATTTTCTAACAAATAAATTTGGCCATAGCAAAACACACAATCATTACTAAAATACTTTTCAATTCATGATCCATACCTCAAAGTCTACTCCCAAGGGCCCAAGCAATACTGCTACATTTTCCTTATATAATAGCTCTCTCACTTTACAAATTCTCCTTTCTCTAACACCTGTCCCAACAGTCTCAAATTATTATTTTAATTCTTATTCTTTGAGAAACCAGAAGCTATCATATGATGGTAGTACCTCACATTGCAAAATTACCAGCAACTCTTTTTGATACTGTTGAAATATACCAAGCTTATTTCTGTCTCTGACCTTCTGCCTTGAAAGCTCTTTTATCAAATTTCCACTATGACTTTCTCCTTAACGTAAGTTAACCCTCTATTCAATTGTTACTTTCTCAGAGTGCTCCCTGACTATTCCATCAAAAATGTGTCCATGCATTATTCTCTATTCCTATGGGGCATTATTTCCTTCATAGACTTTACTATCATACAAAGTTATGGTAAGAAAGTCTATTTGTTTACTTGTTTGTTTTCTTTCTTCCCTTCTAAAGTGATAGCAATAAGAGACTTGCTTATCTTTGATGCACAGAAAATAGTGCTTGACATATGTAGAGAGCGGTTATAGGGTTAAGCCTTGGACTGACCTGCTTGCTGGCAAGGCCGAAAACAAGTCCCAGCTTAGAGGGCATAGCCCTCTTAGCATAACTAAGCTTGATCTTATGACTACTCCCTAGATCTTTTCTGGGTAGCTAACAGCTCTGGGAGGTACAGCAAGTGCTGCCAATTAACTATGGTGACCACTACCTTGTTTACCTATGACTATAAAATAAAGGCTCAGCTTGCCACCTGAATCTGTTCTGTGGCCTCAGCCAGGCACAGAAGATCCACCTAGATGCAGCTTATTCTCTTTGTCTGTCTTTTCTTCATCCTTCACTGGCCCCCCTCAGGATCACCAAAGCCTTGACTGTTCTGGCACGGCACAAGTGGCGCCCAACATGGGGCTGAATTTGGCCCAAGTGGCACTCAATATGGGCCTGAGTGTGAGTGAAGTGCAATTGTCAGGTGAAAGGACACTCCAGTGAAACATGTGCAGAAAGTAAAAAGGGAGGTAAGGAGTGAAGCTTAGTAATAGCTGGGTGTAAAAATATAGGAAATTCAGGATTGTAGGAAAAGAATGTATGTGTAGCCATGCTTAAGGCTTTGCTTCAAGCAAGGTGCTGTTCTGTGAGGTATGAACAGCTTTTCAATTTTTTGGATTTTGTGAGTAAAACCTGCCCATGGTTTTCTGAGGAAGAAAAGCTAAATATAGAGGCGTGGGAGAAGGTAGGAAAACAACTTCACAATCATTATATAGCTGAAGGTCCAGAGGAAATGCCTGCTTCTACTTTCAGTCTGTAGTCCCTGATTCGGGACTGCCTAGAGCCCACTCCAGAGAGGGAGTAGATAAATGTGGCAGGGGAACCAAAACAGATGGAGAAGGCTGCCAGAGGCTTATGACTCCACCAGCAGCGCCTCTGCTGCCTCATCCAGTCCCTCGGCTACAGCTCCTGTGGAAGAGAGTCCTCCTGATGATGTGTTTTCCCCCCAAAATCAGCGAGTATTGGAGGAAGCAAGATGGGGGTGGAGATATGCTAAAGTACCTCAGGGCATGGCCAATAGTCCAACCTTATGTCAGGATTTTGTGGCTGCAGCCATATATCCTATAAGGAAAAAATATCCTGAGGCTTATATTATTCATTATATGGGTGACATTCTCTTAGCTCATGAAAATGAAATATATCTAAATAATATCTATATAGATTTACAGGACTCCCTGCATTGTGCTGGATTATGAATAGCATCCAAAAACGTTCAAAGGACATTCCTTTTTCTTACCTTGGCAGCATTATTGAGGGAAATACAATAAAACCTCTGAAAATTCAAATTCAGACTGACACTTTACTTACATTAAATAACTTCTAAAAATTATTAGGAGATATTAACTGGGTTCAACCTGCTTTAAAGTTAACCATTGCTGACTTAAGCCCTTTATTTCATATACTAAGGGGAGATTCATCTCCATCATCCTCAACTGCTTGACAGAGGAAACCAAGACAACCTTACATAAAGTTGAGGATGCCTTAAGTTCAGCACAACTTACTAGAATGGATTACTCCCTTCCCTTACAGGTTTTAATTTTCCCTACAATACACACCCCCACTGGGTTCATTCTATTGATCACCTCCTTGCTGTAATGCAAGAGGCTACTTTATTTTCTCTTGCCCAGTCCTGCCATGTTTTGATCATGAAAATGCTGCTGCCTTATGCAAACAATTCCATATTTCTCAGGAGCAAGCTCGTCAAATTGTTAAGTAGTGCTCTCAGAGTGTAATTCATTGCCCTGTACAATGCCCTGTACAATGGTTGGGGGTTAATCCTAGGGGTTTTAAACCTAATAAAACCTGGCAAATGGATATCACCCATGCCCTGGAGTTTGGTAAGCATAGATGGGTACATGTTAATGTAGATACCTGCTCCTGCTTTCTCTTTGCAACTCCTCAAATGGGAGAGAGTGCCAAGCATGTAATTAATCATTTCCTAACTGCCTTTGCAGTACTAGGTCCTCCCTTAGAGCTAAAGACAGACAATGGACCCATATACACTAGTTCTGCTTTTCAACATTTTTGTCAGCAATATCAAATTTGTCATAAAGCTGGTATCCCTTACGACCCTCATGGTCAAGCAATAGTGGAAAGAGCAAATCGTACTCTTAAAATGCAATTACTAAAACAGAAAGGGAGAGACGGTGTTATGTGTCACCTCAAAACAAACTCAGTCATGTTCTTTATACTTTAAATTTTTTGAATTGCGATGCAGATGATCATATAGCAGCAGAAAGGCATCAAGCCTCCTGTACAATAGCCTCCACAGAGTTATCCCAATGGAAGGATACACAAACTGGACAATAGTTTGGACCAGATCCAGTATTGATGTGGGGAAGAGATTGTGTTTGTATCTTTCCAGAAGGAGCAGTGCAGCCAGTTTGGGTGCCAGAGCATTATGTGTGTCACCACAATGGACCCAGAGAAGCTTCTTGTCCCTTCATTCAAAAGACAGAGTTGTATCAATGACAGCAAAGCAGAAAAAGAAGATGACAAAGGCTACACAAGAGACCGAGGTGCCAGCATGAGGTTAGCTGAAGAAGTTAACAACTGAGGCCCAGCAGATGGTAGAAAAGCAAAATGTGGAAGCTACTCCCTCAATCATGTTTCTGGCCATCCTAGCATTGATTAGATGCCAATCTTCTGCAAATTCTTGTGCAGCCAAGTCCGAGGAATCTGAGTAAATCAGCAAAAGAAACTTTCATTTAGTAGAAAAATATTACTGTAGTTTGATTTCTCTATTTTGTTGTGTTGCACTGGTATTGTTTTATTAATAGCCATGTCTGGGTTTTGCATTGGCATTGTTTTGTTATTGGATTTTGCACTGGCATTGTTTTGTTAGTATTTTAATAGTCAGAATTTTGTTCTTGATATTTAAGTTTTACTTTCATTATTAGTAGCTTAAAATTAAAAGAATGGGGAGATGTAAGGAGTGGTTAAAGTTAAACTTTGGACTGACCTGATGGCAAAGCCGTAAACAAGTCGCAGCTTCGAGGGCACAGCCTCTTAGCATAAATAAGCTTGATCTTATGACTACTCCCTAGATCTTTCTTGGGTAGCTAGTCAGCTATGGGAGGTGCAGCAAGTGCTGCCAAAACAAGGGAAACTCACAAGAAAATTGTAACTGCGGTGACCACTACCTTATTTACCTATGACTATAAAATAAAGGTTCAGCTTGCTGCCTGAATCTGTTCTGTGGCCTCAGCCAGGCACAAAAGAGCCACATATTCTCTTTGTCTGTCTTTTCTTCATCTTTCACTGCCCCCCCTCAGGCTCGCCGAACCCTTGGCTGTGCTGGCGTGGCACAGACATATAGTTGCTCAATACCTATTTTTGAATAATTAATGAAAATAACATCATTAATGTGTAATGAAAGATTCTCAAAATGTCTAGACTGAAAACTCTAATAAGACAAAATAAATATCTGAATAAATTGAGAGATATACCATGTCCATGAATCTAGGGACACTATATTGTTAAGATGTTGCTTCTCCCAGACTGATCTATAGATTCAACACAAGCCCAATCAAAATCCATGCTATCTTTATTTTAACCTAGAAATTGACAATCTAAATTTGAAGTTTGCATAAAAATGTAAAAGACATATAATAGTAAAACAACCTTGAATAAAAAAAAAATAAATTTGGAGAGCTTATGAAACCTGATTCCAAGACTTGCTATGAAGCTACATTAATCAAGGCAGATTGGTATAGAATTAGGGCTAGAAAATAAGATCAACAAAACATATTAGACAGTCTAAACAGAGACAGCACACATATAATCAATTAATTTCCAACAGATGTATTAAAATAAATCAACAAATAGAGGAAATTCTTTTCCATGATGGTGCTGGAACAGCCAGTTGGAAAACACACAACCCCTATCTCAGATTGTATTAAAATAAAATTTAACCTAAATTGGAAAACAGACCTAAAATACAAACTGTAAAGCCTCTAAAAGGAAGCATAAGAGACTATCTTCATGGGCTTCGGGTTAGTTAAATTTTTTAGGCTAGACACCAAAAGCACTAATCATAAAAAAATTTGATAATGTGGGTCTAATTGAAATAAAACTTTTCTGTTCACCAAAGACATATTAATAAAATGAATAGGTAAGACACATACTAGGAGAATAAATTCACAAAACCTATAGATGAAAAACAAATGATATCAAAATATATAAATAACTCCTTCAAGTCAATAATAAAAAGACCAGTAACCCAGTTAAAAATGGGGGAAAATATTTGCCAGATGCTTCTCAAAGCAGATGAAAAAATACTCAGCATCATTATTCATCAAGAAATTAAAATCAAAAGAACAATAATATATCACTACACACCCACCAGAATGATTAAAATTTAAAAGACTGACAATACCAAAAGTAGCAAAAGAGAAAGAGAATCAAAAATTCTCTCACTGCTGGTAGAACTATACAATTGTGCAATGGCTTTGGGGAAAGATTTTTCTTATAAAATTAAACACAAAATTACCACATGACCCTGTAATCCCACTCCTGAGCATTTACCCAGAGATATGAAAACATATGTCTACACAAAACTTGCACATGAGTGTTCACAGCAGCATTATTTATAACAGGCAAACCCAGAAACAACTGAAATAGCCATCCCTCAATATCAGAAAGAATAAAAAAATTGTGGCATATTTATTTAATAGAATTCTACTTACATATAAAAAGGAATGAACAACAAATAAATGTTTGACATGAATTTATCCAAAAAAAAAAACAATTGAGTTAAAGAAGTCAGATTTTAACAGTACATATGGTAAGATTCAATTAATATACCTGTTCTAGTTATCTAAATTATTCCAAAAGTTAATGGATTAAAGACAAATATTACGTATTTTCCACTCAAATCTGCAATTTGGGCAAAGATCAGTGGGGATAGCAAATCTTAGCCCCACACAGTGCCAGCTGGGCAGTTCCTCTGGGACTGTCAGACCCACTTCCAAGATAGCTCATTCACAGGACTGGCAAATTGGAATTGGATGTCGACTGAAACTCAGCTAGGGCTGTTGGCTGTTGGCCTCAGTTTCTTTCCACATGGATCTCTCTATGGGCTGCTTGGACTTTCCACCAATATGCCAGCTGGGTTCTCAGAGTGAGTATCCCAAGATTCAGGGAATTGAAGCTCTCAGTCCCTTAAAGCATGGTACAGCATAACTTCCACCAGATATGCAAGTACTGGAATACAGAAAGCTCATCTAAATAAATATGAATAAAATAAGTGTTTGCCTTGGGGTTGAGAAAGTGGCAGGGGTTGACTGGCAAAAAACATAAGAGAAATATCAGGTGATAAAATGTTCTATATGTTGATTAGAGTGGTAGATACAACAAAGATGTGTAAATATGTCAAAGTTTACACATTTGACTGTAAGTAAATTATACCTCATTTGAAAAATAAATTCATTTAAAATATTTGGATGCAGATTTCTTCTAAGCAAACATATTCACACTAACTGGAAGTTTAAGGGTCAGATTATTACACTCTGAGTTCCATTGAGAAATACTTCCTGTTGTTGTTGTTTTTAAATTAGTAAATAATCAGAAAATATTGTCTCTTAAATCATGTTCAAAGTCATTTTTCTTTCTTTTTTTTTTTGTAATCTCCTGAGGATATGTTTCCTTTGATTTTTAGCACAGAAGGGAGAGGGAAAGACAGAGAGAAACATCAAAGTGAGAGGAACTCACTACCAATCTCACAACTAAAAATTCTGGAAAAAATAAAATTAACTGATTCAATATAAATGCTAAAATGATATATGTTCATATAAATACATAATATATACATAAATATACAATTTGGTTATTTTACATAGATTTTGCATTTTAGGTTTGAGAAAATTAAAAAAAAAATTCTAGCTAAAACTATTTAAAAATCAATTCCTCAAGTATAGCCTTATGGTGATATCAGATTAAGACCAATATTTTTTTATCCTTTACTTGGTACGCTTGATGAACTTAGGCAATATGAGTTCCTCAAGGGCTTCCTAAATCACAAAACAAATATTGGACTGTTAAATATACAGTATTCTCCCTGCCCGCCAGCCCCCATTCATAGTTTCTCTTTCTATGGTTTCAGTTATCTGCAGTCAAACATAGTCCAAAAATATTAAATGGAAAATTCCAGAAATAAACAAGAAGTTTCAAATTGTACCCTATTTTGAGTAGAGTGGTAAAGTCTCTCACCATCCCCCTCAACCCTACGTGAGATGGGAGCATCTTTTTGCTCAGTGTATCCATACTGTGTATGCTACTCACCCATTAGTCATTAGTAGCCTTCTTGGTTATCAGACTGGTTATGAGAGAGAGCACTTTCATATAACTTTTATTATATTAAGTGTTCTTATAATTGTTCTATTTTATTATTAGTGTGTGTTGTTAATCTCTTACTATACTTACTTTATAAATTAAACTTTGTCATAGTTATGTATGTAGAAGAATAACTATATATATGTGTGTGTGTGTGTGTGTGTGTGTGTGTGTATATATATATATACACATATATATATAAAATGAGGTAATATTCAAATTAGCCAGCATGTTGTACAGTCACGACTGGCTCAGGAGGCTGTGCAGATGGGCCCAAAGCAGAGATGCAACATACAGGGAGGCCAGGGATTGGCCCAGAATGGACACACAACACTCAGGGAGGTCAGGACAGGGCCTGGAGTGGAGACACAACACACAGGGTGTCCTGCTCTCACTGGGAGACAGCACACCGGCAGTCCTGCCTCTGAGTGTGAGCTGCAGAGGAAATACCTTTTCTTGTAGCTCATTGGCTAAGCTGCCTGTATGCTACTTGCAGTGTTCTTGGTAACTTGGGAATAAGAATCCAAGAAGGTGATCTAGGGTTTTTCCATCTCATTCCTAGAGGAAAAAACGAAGGTCTGCTGCTGGAGGGCTAAGAAATGTCATATTCTGCCCTAGCCAGTTTCGCTCAGTGGATAGAGCCTCAGCCTAGTCTGGGTTCAATTCTGGTCAAGGTCATGTCCCTAGGTTGCAGGCTTCTCCTTGGCCAGGGCCAGGTCGGGGCTCATGCAGGAGGCAACCAATCATAGTGTTCTTCTCACTTTGATGTTTCTCTCTGTCTTTCCCTCTCTCTTCTGTGTCAAAAATCAATGGAAACATATCCTCAGGGTAGGATTAAAAAAAAAAAGAAAGAAATATCATATCCTATGAAAGAGACATCTTGGTGGCTGCAGCAGCCAGCAGTGGCAGCAGCAGCAGGATGATGGGGGTGGTGCCTTCTCCTGATAAACCGGTTGCCTCCCGCAGAGGAAGGCAAGGCTATGGCTTAGGCCTGCTCCCTAGTCTATGAGAGGGGGCAAGCTGGGCTGAGGTACCCCTTCTTCACAGGGGATTTTGAAACATATTCCCCCAGGGATAAGGGGGGACTATTGTACTTTATTATATTATAATTTTTACTTATTTTTGCTTCCTATATTCTACTAAAGACAATTTCATAAAATTCCATTAGCCATAATATTCTGTATATTTTAGTAATTCTGGATGAAGAAAAGAGATCATAATAGAACTTTAAAAGTATAAACAGTATTAATGACAGATACTTCAGTTGCAAAATTAAACTAGTATCTATGTTTACTAAGGATTCCAGCTGGAAGCTTTGTGTCTTGAGCTATAATCCCAGCAGTTTTCTCTTGATGAGAAAGGTTTCCTCATGTAAGCCTGCCCTCCATGTAGGACATCTCAGTGATTCAGGAATTAATGTTGATGTGTTAGTTATCTCCCAAGAGATCCCCTATTGAAACCATGCCTAGAACTCTATGTGGCTGTCTCCTGTCTCTCCCAGCATGACCTTCCCACAAATTCAAGTTCCTGGCCTTTAAATGTCATAAGTGAGTTCAGATTTGTCTTTGAAATTAGCAGAAAATGATACTTGGCTACCTTTCAATTCCATTCTTCCCTCTGTGTTTGTAGACAATGCTGCCCCATTTGACTAGTCTCTTTTTTAATGCTGGAATCCATGTTAGTATTTGATGCTACACTTTCCAAAAGTATGGTGTGTGTGGAAAGGGTCAGTCATCAGCAAAAAAGACATGGCACCTCCTGCTTCTTAGGAATCCTTTTCCCCTAACTTATAGATAGCAAGTAACTTCAGGAGTACCCAGTGAAGATCGGAGCACTCTATTACATTTCCAAAGTAAGCTAGCCCTCAAATTAATCTCTGTTGTCCCTTCCTATCCTGATCCCAACTCCCAGATTCTCATCATAATTAACTAAATAAATTTTCTCTAAAAGATAATGACTGATAGACTCAGACTCCACAGCACACCTTATAGAATGTGATGCCTCATTAATGAAAAAGTGTTGAGAGTAGATTACAATTTTAGCACAAGCCACCTGTGCCATACCTATTCTGGGGTCCCATCTAATGCGGTTCCCTGTTTTGCCCCCATTCTGTTGGCTTACCAAAAAAAATAAGGTTCAGTTACTTGAACCCATTCAGAAACTTGCCAATCAATATCACAATGGGTTGAGAGTTAGGATATTTTTGTTTCCATGAGATCATTGTGTAGTTTTAGATGAGCAGATATTCTGTCTGTACCGGTTCAGCCCTCCATCTTTTAAAGTATCAAAATACCTTCATACCAATTAGTAAATAGTCACTGCCCCAGCCCCTCTGAGAAGTTCTGGTTTTTCCAGACTCTGTCCCAAACTTTCAAAATGCCCCAGAGTTTAGTAATTGAAAAGCTAACAGCTGGAATGGCACAGTAGGGAGTCTCTGAGCTCCAGCATTGTGATCGGTGTCCATTCTCATGGCACCAGTTGGTTATAATGTTATCTGATGTGATCTGATAATTGTATACCTTTTTTCTGCTAATCACATGTGCATACAGAGTCAACTCTGAGTTGCTATACCAATAGCCAATTGATAATTTAAAACAGCAAATCACATAAAATGCTCTTCCATTTTACTTTGGAATACACTGTGACTTTCAGCTAGCTCAAATCCTTTTCTATATTTCAGGCTAGTATCAAACATCAACAATACAAATAAGTTGTTATTCTTTCCCATATATTCATGATAACTACCATCCTATTTTGAGCACTGTTTTGTTATCAATTAAATCCTCCCAAAAACCCTTTCAGTGTCATTATTTCATTTTACAGATGGGCAATTTAATAATGCTCAGAGTTGTACTTCATATCACACAGCTCTCTAAGGGCTATCACCAAGATGATCTTTTCATGTGTTTCCAAAAAAAAAAAAATGTGACAAATAGGAGCGTACCCATTTTACTTTAGGAAACAGATGCAGATAGGTTAAGTAGGTTGCTTATGACGACGCACCAGTAAGAAACAGATCTTAGGTAAGAACTGAGGCATAAGACTGCCATTCCAGGCTCCTACTTTCTGGGAACATGAACTTGGCAATTTCAAAATTGCACTGTTTGAGAAATACATTCTGTGCAGGCTATCTTCCCTTGGGAAATACATTTAGTTACTTGTGGCTGACGCAGGGCTCCTGTGTGCTTCTTCACCTTGGCATCGGAGGCTCATTGTCTCCATGACAGTCTGTGGGGTCAACACACACACACACACACACACACACACACACACACACACACTCCCCTCCTCACTACAGCAGGATTTTGCTTCATTCAGATTTCCACAGATCTTAGAGCCTTTGCTTTTAAGATAAAATGGTATTTTTGTTGCTGACAGCCTCCCCGAAGCAGAGAGGAAAGTGCCACGTGTTCAGAGTTGCAGTGCACCTGGACAGGAAGCCTGTTCTTACCAGTATGCATGCTCTCATTCTTCCCCTTGCCTGGGCAAACAAACTAACCTAATCATGAAAGGACATGCTAAGGAGAGAGAAAGCGGGGAGAGAGAAGGTGGGCGAGGAGAAAGCTGATGTTGAGGATGGGAAAAGCTAGAACAAAGATTCCAAACAGAGATTGCCATGGAAGAAACAGGAATGTTTCCCTGGGTAAAGTTCTCTTATTTCAGGGGGAAAACAAAAAACTACTTCTGGCTGCAAAAGAAGCTCCCTACTGTTAGACTATTTAACTCTGTCTAATCTCCAAGAGTCCTCTCCAAATTAATTTCATTCCTTTGTCAGGGTCCTCCCTTCTTTAGTTACCAGCTCCATCTGTCCTCTTTGAGGGATCGCTGGGAATTCCAGCCTCAATGTCCTTCCTCCCACTGCCCGGGGCTTTCAAGACCTATCTCTCACACAGAAGTAACTCATCCAGGGAATTAGAGAGTGAGCACTAATTGGCAAGGGCCATCCTCCAAAACACCAAACAAATGAAAACTGCCCAGCTGGTTTTAAATAAAAGGCTCCTCTTGTAACTGTTAATTCCACAATTATCATGCTATGGAGCACTGACAATGAGTCGCTCCATTTATATTTTACTCTAGAAAATCGGCTTTTCAGGAAGCACTTACACATGTCAAATACTGAGTGCACATAGCCTGTATGCAATGCAAACCAGTTATTTTGCTCGCGTCCTCCAACCACAACACCATCGACATTTCTAGCTCCAGAGGACAAAACTGAGATCACCTCTGCAGCCTCTTCATTGCTAAGTGAGAAAGCTCAGGCACAGGGGGCGCTGAATGAGGTTCCTTGCTGCACTGCAACCATATCTGAGTTCTGGTTCACTGATCTGATCTCCCTCATTGTAAAATGCAAAGCTAGATAAAGCCAGCAGAGGTTTACATTCAGAACAATGTGAAGTCACCTTGTATTTATAATAAGCTCAGAAGAATAAACATGTGACCACTTTTCAAATTCCGGTTCTTGCTATCATCCACCATTCAGGTTTTGCATTAAGAAATAAAAGCTATTCTTCATATAAATTTAGCAAACATTGAAAGGGAAATGTGCTGCCTCAGAAATCATATACAATGTGCTTTGAAATCAGTTCTACCTGTCCTGAGTTACCCATTCTTCTGACTTATCTTGACAATTTTCTCTTCCATTACTCTGGG
This sequence comes from Lasiurus borealis, assembly GCA_004026805.1. Taxonomy (NCBI): domain Eukaryota; kingdom Metazoa; phylum Chordata; class Mammalia; order Chiroptera; family Vespertilionidae; genus Lasiurus; species Lasiurus borealis. The sequence continues at coordinate 35,527 of PVJN01007804.1, read as the reverse complement.
TAACAGTGTGTTGACCAAATTAAATATATATATGACAATGGTTTATAATGTGTTTTTTAGTTTCCCCAAAATTGCCCATGGAATTTAATGAGGTACCCATGCACATCTTCACTTCACCCCAGATTTGAAAATTGGCTAGTAACAACCCTGTATCTTTTTTTAACCTTTTTACACTTTACTCCCGCTTCTTTTTAAATTTGTCTTCCACCAAATACCCTAAATGTGAGTGCTTCCCAAGGTTTTGCTCTTAATCCACTCTAAAAAACAAAAACTTCATCTTTTTTAGCTTTGGTCCTTTGAAAATAAATCATTACTTTTATGTATCCCCTTTCCCCAAATTCAATACCTCAGAATTACCCATGACTCCTTCTCCTGTGCTGACATATATAATTAGTTACACAATCTTAACACTCTGCCTTTCATTTAATTCAATTTATAACTATTTAACAAACACTTACAGCCCCTTGCTTTGTGCCACAGAAAATGAGCCGAGCTATATTCCCGCTCCAAAGCAGTCATTTGGCAACTAGGAAAGTCCTCTCCCAAAAGGTAAAATGGAGTTGATAAAGTGTCTGTAGAAGCATTTTGAGGAGCAAGTGAAGTAACGTATGTAGTTCTCAGCACATAATAAATAGTATTGTGTTACTTTTAATACTATTGACAAATTATTTCTTTGAGTCCTAAAATGCTATGACAAAATCATATAGAATATGATGCTAAATATGTTAAGAGCAGGAAGAGACCATTTTATTTTATATTTTATTTATCTTATTTTATTTTAATACTAAAAGCCTAGTGCATGGGTTCGTGCACTGGTGGGGGGCATGGACTGCGGGGAGTGCCACTCATCTGGGTCAGCCAAGCAGCTGTGGATCCACTCCCGCTGCAGTAGCAACTGCTCATTCTTGTCAGACAAGTGGCCCTCCTACTGTAGGGTGCACTGACCACCAGGGGGCAGCTGCTGCGTGGAGTGTCTGCCCCCTGGTGGTCAGTGTATGTCATAGTGATTGGTCAGTGTATGTCGCTTGTCATTGTGGTCATTCTGCTGTTTGGTCACTGGGTTTTTATTATATAGGATATTTTTATTGATTTCAGAGAGGAAGAGAGAGGGAGACAGAGATAGAAACATCAGTGATGAGAGAGAATCATTGATCAGCTGCCTCCTGCATGCCCCCCACTGGGAATCAAGCTTGCAACCCAGGCATGTGCCCCTGCCTGGAATCAAACCCAGGTCCCTCAGCCCACAGGCTGGAGCTATATCCAGTGAGCCAAACCAGCCAGGGCAGGAGGAGACCATTTCAAACTAGTGGTTAATCATCATCAGTAATGAGACAGAGAAACATCATTTACCTCTTAAAGGGCACATCACCTTTGTGATATTCTTGCCCTAAATATATAACCTGAACCAAATCATAAGAAGACATCAGACAAAGCAACTTTTTAAAAAGTGTTCTACAAAACTTACTTTGAAAAGTGTCAAGATGACAAAAAAATAGAAACTAAGGAGCTGTCTCTGATTGGAGAAAGAAGTATGTCAGATAAAGGACCACATAAAGACAGTGGGATAATTATTGGAATTTCAATTCAGTCTGTAGATTAGTTCATGGCACTGTTATAATGTTAATTTCCTGGTCCTCATTATTATGCTGTGACTATTTAAGCAATTTAAGTTATTGGAGAAGCTGGGTGAACAATGAACAGAATTCTTTGTACAATTTTTGCAATTTTGTTGCAATTCTAAAATTATTTCAAAATAAAACGTTTTTGTTGGGGAAAGAAAAGCAGGAGCGATATAAAATACATATATAAGATAAAGAGAGAATTCTTCCTCAATTCATGGATCAAAGGGAGAGGAGGAGGGGAACAGAAGAATTCTGGAAAATGAAAGCACTTGAGCTCATATTTGAGGCCATCAATATTGAGGAACAAAATTCTAGGCAAAAAAAAAAAAAGGTGTATAGATTTGTTCAAGTCAATCACTTGGGCTAAGTCTGAACCTTCATAAATCAAGTGGAGGAGCTGAAGCAATTTGCTGCACTGCTCTGACAATGAAAGTAACTTTACACTATCTGCATCTGAATTATTACATGTGATGATCAAATCCATCAGATTTTTCACTGTAATTTGCACAGATAGCCTCCTTGTACACCTGGCATTGTCCCTGGGAGTAACGAGCAGCTGTTCCATTGAAAACAATAACAACTTCGAAGCCTAAATCATTTCATGTTTTAATAAGATGACAACAACAGGATATGCAAGCAGCAGACAGGAAATTCCTTTTGGACCACGCTTGTTGAAAATGCAGAACAGTTACGAATCACACAGTGGAATTGTGTGCTTTAAAACCCAAACATTAAACTCAATGACATCCTCAGAGAAACTTCGTGATGCAATTCCATAGTGCTGCTATAGTGCTTAGCACCTACCTGGAATCCCCTAAATTTGCAACCCAATGAAACTGAAGAGAACTAAGAAGCACTTAGTCTGATTCACAATTTCCTTCATTTTCTGCTATTAAATAGTCATATTATTTAATGTGCTTACAAGCACTTCTTGAACAAGCCTCTCTATATTCTTTGTACTCAAATTCTCTGTGGTAAATGATTACAGAATCACATAAAGTTCCAACCCCAATATATGTATCTAGCAATTTTTTTTTAAATACCACATGCTAATTTGCATAATTTCTCATTGCACAACTGTAGTGTGCCACTGCAAATTAGTACAACGAATCACATGAAATCACACTCCATCTTTAGAAAAAAAGCTATCCAATTCAGACATCCTCAGATCACTAGAAATTCGGAGGCAAGGGAGTTTGACAAATGGGACAAGCTCTCTCACTGACCTTTAAATGATTTTGATGAAGAAAGGGCAGCTCTCTTGAATAGCAGAAAGAAGTGCTAACCTAAGTAAAAATATTTGGCAAGCACTGGGCAAGCACCTGTCAGAGGGCCTGACTTCTGCTACTTATAGATCTGAAAGAGAAGACTTCTGTTTAAATCCACTATCCCAGCCAGGTCAACACCTTCCTACATACCAGCAGGATATTTCAAAAGTCTGACCTACAACTCTTTCTGATCAAGTATAATTAGTTATTTTCTTGCCTGAAAAAAAACCAGTGACCTTTCACGCTTTGACCTTGCTAGATCTTTTATTCTTTCTCATTTTTAAGCTTCGTTTAACGAATTTTTTCTAATTATAAAAGTAAAATGTGATTATTATAGACAAGTTGAAATACAAAGAAGTACAACACTAAAATAAAAACAAATAACCCAAAATAACCACTATGATTTATATTTAATTTTATTTCCTGATCCTTGCTTTCTACTACGTGGTTTTACACTCCACCAGGCTCTCTCTTTATCTTTTTGTTCTTTTCTGTATCAGGCCTTTATTCTAAGTACATTTTCATCTCTAATACTAAACATGCATTAGAAAGGGATCATGATGAAACCATCTTAGTCTCTAAGGAAATGGCCACTAAGGAAATGTGCGAGGGCACCGACTAGACTAGGGACAGTTAGTACCTTACAGCAGGAGGCCCTGCTGAGGGTAGGAGATAGGCCAGTCAACACAACAGTATCTCTGCCTCCAACTACATCCAACAGCCCCCACCAGGGGCTAATGAGAGGGCCCTGGAAATGACTGGCCAAGGGTTTCCTAGAGAACAGTTGAAAAACCACTGATGTAGATGAACGCTTCGTTTTATAGATGTAGAACAGAAGAACAAAACATTTACTCAAGATCATTCACTTAGTAATAGAGTCAGAACTGAAAACCAAAGACTCTATGCTGGTCATGGTCACTAACTGTTTGAAATAATATAACCATTACAGGACTTATTTTTATGGGTATAAATAGAAATATTTTCAAAGTGTCAGGAACTGGGTAGCATCTTGAGATTTTATCCTACTTACAAACTGACAAAAAAAGCCTGTTACTATTTCATAGATAGTGACACGAGATCCCTAGGTCACAGACAAAGGACTTCGTTACTCACAGTAGAAGCGGTGACCAGAACTTCACAGTCACTTGCTTTGGGTCTCCATGTTCCCCACGGTTAATGGAAGGGCTCATGATGGGTGTCTGCAAACAAAACGGGTTGCATTTAGAGAACTGAAACACTGAGCTTGGGGATTTACCACTTTTGCAGTCAGTGGAAGAAAGCCTGGTCTTTCTTTTGGAGAAGACAGTACCTTACCGGATCTCTTGAGCTTGCTTGCTGTAAACACAACCCTGATAAGTGGTGTAGTTAAGAGTAGTAAGAGCCTTGCTTTCTTGGCATACCCAGCAAGAATGTGCAGAGGCATTCATGGCCCATGACAGATTGCCTCTCCTAATAACTATCATTTAAATTAAATGGAAAAACAAACCTACATGGTTATATGACATAATGTTGCCAGTCAGTTTCCCCACTACTTCCAAAGACTGAGATTGGACTCATCACATTACAGAAAGAAAAGTGTTTTCCAAACACTGTGGCACTTTCTAAATACTTTATGTACTTCTATAAGCACTTATTTCACAAATCGGTGTTAAGGAAAGGCTGTTAAACAAGGTGGCCATCCAACTATGGGCACCAATCAATCAGAAGAGAAGGTGGCTATAAACAATCAATGTACATGATTGTGCCAGCTGCTAAATTCTACTAAGATTGAGCTCATGCTTAACTTAAAATATAGGAAGTTGAACATTAAGAATTTGTTGGAGTGTATAAAAAATGCGTGACATTTGACATGCGAATACATGTGAGTGATCACATTCCTAGTCTGCTTGATCTAATTCAATGAGAAGTCAAGCCAGAAAGTAATTTTATGATACCAAACTCCTCTGTTGTTATTTTTCCCATTTTTAAATGAATATAAGAAAACTGCACACAAATAAGTCAGGGTAAAGTAAGGCTTCAGCTAAAAGGAATTTTCCAGGGAGCAGCTATTTGAGAAAGGTAAAAAAAAATTATTTTAATTAAAAATAAGAAAATTTTGGGGGATGATTTTATAGTCTCAAGGAAGTATCATGAGTGACTAGAGCCCTGGGAATAGGGAGTCTTGAGGTACTTCTTTTATATACTGTCAATGGAGTCTATCTGGTTAGTCTCTCCAGGAGGATAGATATAATTAACGGTGTGAAAAATTTTACAAAGAAACTATGTTATTTTCCTTCCCATTTAGAAGAAATTCTAAGGCCCATGTATGCTCAGCCACTTATTAACTCAACAACATCTCAAGGAGAAAGATCTTGCTTATTTTCCTCTCACCCTCTCATGAAAATGATTTTGTTACTAGAGGCCTGGTGCACAAAACTTGTGCATGGTGTGTGTGTGTGTGTGTGTGGTGGGGGTGTCCTTCAGCCCAGCCTGCTCCTTCTCCAATCTGGAACCCCTTGAGGGATGTTTGATTGCCAGTTTAGGCCCAACACAGGGTAGGACTGGGCCTAAACGGGCAGTTGGATATCCTTTTCACAATCCAGGACTGCTGATTCCCAACTACTCACCTGTCTGCCTTCCCAATTGTCCCTAACCACATCTGCTTGCCAGTCTGATCACCCCCTAACCACTCCCCTGCCAGCCTGATTGATGCCTAACTGCTCTCCCCTGTGGGCCTGGTCACCCCTAACTGCCCTTCCCTACAGGCCCGATCACCCCCAACTTCCCTCCTCTATCAGTCTGGTCACCCCTAACTGCCCTCCCATGCAGCCTTGATCACCCCCAACTGCCTTCCCTTGCAGAATTGGTCTCTGCCAACTGCCCTCCCCTGCTGGCCTTCTTGTGGTGGCCATCTTGTGTCCACATGGGGACAGGATCTTTTGACCACCTGGGGTCAGCCATCTTGTGTGTTGGAGTGATGGTCAATCTGCATATTACTCTTTTATTAGATAGGATAGAGGCCTGGTGCATAGGTGGGGGCCAGCTGGTTTGCACTGAAGGGTGTCCTGGATGAGGGTGGGTGTTCCCTTGGGGCATGAGGTGGCCTGGACGAAGGGCCTATGGTGATTTGCAGGCTGGCCACAGCCCTGTTGACCCAAGCAGAGGCCCTGGTATTTGGGATTTATTTATCTTCTACAATTGAAACTTTGTATCCTGGAGTGGAGCCAAGCCTTCTGCTTGCACAGCCATTGAAACTTAGTTGCCTTAAACAGAGGCCTGGCTGGCCAGAGTTTCGGAAAACTTGGCTTCCTCCATCACCAGGGACAACCCAAGCCTCCCTCCTGCTCTCTCTGTGGCCGTAGCCATCTTGGTTGGGTTAATTTGCCTACTTGCTTTCATTGGCTTGTGGGCATGGCCTGTGGGCATGGCCTGTGTGTGTAACAGAGATATGGTCAATATGCATATTACTCTTTTATTAGATAGGATTTGTTTATTGGGAGTCAAGTCCATCTACATCTTGTCTAATGACTCTAAAACATCCCAATAAGAAAGACACAAAAAGAGTGAAAAAACAAAACAAAACACAAAGTACAAAAATGAAATGTTGTGAGATTCATTAAGTGCCAGTTGTATGGTAAAATAATACCTGAAGAATAATCTTTAGAGCTATGTTCATTCAAATTATCTGAAAAACTGCCTGAGTCTCTACTTCATAGAGCTGGAGCTCCTGAGTCACTAGAGGGCCAATAATCAAATCAAAGTACACCTCAAGTCTTCATTATACCCTTGCCACCACCCATCACCAGCCTTAACATAAAGGGAAGTACATTTACCAAGTGATAGATACTATGTGAGGTATTTTTACATATTGTATCATTTTATCTCCACTATAACCCTACAGGGTGATTTATTATTTCTGTTATAAAGATTTTTAAAAATCATACTTCATGAACTCTTCAGAATTTTCCTATCTAATAAAGAGGGAATATGCTAATAGACCATCACTCTGTCACAAAGATGGCTATACCGACAGCTGAGGCCAAGTTCCCATAAGGAGCCTTAATGAGCAATCAGCAGGGACCTGAGGCTATGCTCTCCCTCTAGCCCATGGGGCTTGATAGGGGACCTCAAGATGCACTTTCCATCCTGGTGCTAGGCTAAGGGACCTCAGGCTGCTCCCCTTCCCCAGCACTAAGCCAGGGGACCTCAGATTGAGGCCCCAACCAGATGGGGCTTGACAGGGGACTTCAGGCTGTGCCCCTGACCCTGGCAACAGGCTGGGGGAACTCAGACCACACCCCTTCCTGGCAGGGCTTGACAGGGGACGTCAGGCCATGCTCTCCACCCAGCAAGGCTTGACAGGGGACCTTAAGGTGCACCCTCAGTTTTGGGTCAGGGGAACTCAGGCTGCACCCCCACCCAGTGGGGCTTGATGGGGGACCTCAAGCCATGCCCTCCATGCAGCTGGGCTTGGCAGGGGATTTCAGGCCGTGTCCTCCACCTGGGGAGCTTGACGAGGAACCTCAAGGCACTCCCCCCTCCCTGCCCCAGTCTGGGCTGGGGGACCTCAGGCCATGCTCCCCATCCTGGCACCAGGCCAGGGGACCTGAAGCTACATGCCCTGCCCAGCAGGGCTTGACAAGGGTGGGATTGGCTGGATCTGAATATAGCACAATGGGGGCAGGGGGGCAGTTGGGTATGAGTCTCATGCGATTTTGAGGTGCATGTGGGTGGGCAGGGACTTGACTCTGGGTCCTGTGGTGAGCCCCAGACTCTGACAGGAGGAACGTTTTCATGTACATTTCACTAACTTTCTTTCATCTATGACACTTCTATTATAGAGAAAGGGCAAATAGCAATATTAAATTATTTCCTCTAATGAATTCCCTTTTAATATGTACAAAATTTGTGCACTAGGTCACTAGTATAAGCATAAAAGCTGAGAGAGAAATATTTTAATTGCAGCATGCTTATTTGGGTTTTCAATTTGGAATTGGTTTTATATTAAATTACATGTTGAGGCACAGGAGTGAAAGAAGGGACGCTAATCTTTTTACTATTTATGAGTTCTTAGATGTTAACCAGCCCTGGTGAACTGTGAAGTACAATGATACCTCGAGATATGAGTGCCCTAACATATGAGATTTTTGATATACGAGCTGTCGAGTAAGCGATTTTTGCTTTGAAATACGAGCAACATTTGAGATAGGAGTAATCACGCGGATTGGCCGGCTACACAAGACCCACCGGTTTACCGAGACTCAAGCATCTCATAGTTTCCCATGCCTCAAGGTTACGGAATGAATTAAACTCGTATCTCGAGCTACACTGTATGTTGATATATTTGTATTTGTGAAGTATGGTGATATATTAGTATAACTGCCTTCAGTAGTTATCACACACATGGGGCTTAAGAAATTTAGGCTTCATTCCTATTTTGGGGGAAAAGAAATCACTGCTTGTTATTTTCTATTAAGACACATAGAAAGATTTTTTTAAATATCAAAAAATTCAACATTTTTAACTTCCAATTACATAAGGTTCACTTATTGAGTAATTCTCCTGCTTCTCAAAAATAGTTTGATGATTTATGAATGGCACAGACATGGTAAGGTTTTCAAATAAAAGGTGCTACATCAATTGAAAATATCTACAGTATTTTCATTTGTTGAAATAAAACATAGCAGCGAGGTGCTTTGTAACTCAGAAATGTGGGTTGTGATGTAGATGCTGCAGCCTGTTTCTGTAACTTCATTTTTCTACTGTTGATTGTAGAAATAGATAAGATGGTGCTAGTAAGCAACTCATAGCTCCCATGACTCTAATTTCTTACTCACTAAAATACAAAATTATCACAGAATTGGAAATATGACTATAAACCACCATCTTCTAGACTCCAAGGAGGAATCTTCAAGGAGTGAAGCACTTCAAGCACTTCAAGGACTGAATGCTGGTTGGCAGCTTGGGTTTGAGCTTGGATCTTAACTCTGCTACTTATGAACAGTGTGTCCTCAGCTATTTCCCTACATTTTATACTCCATTATCTGTAAATTGAGGACTATTATTCCTATCACAGAGGGTTGCTTTCAGAATTAAACATCGCAATTTGTGGAAAGTGGCTAGCAAAGTGCTGGGTTCATTTTAAGAAGTTAATAATGGGAGCTGTTCTGTTTTGTAAGCTGTTTCTCTCTTCCATTGTGTTGCGTCCTTGGAGATGCAGGATATTTGTGGAAGCAGGAAGCCACACTCCTACTGGGATACCTGTTTTCTGAAGCATTGGCTACAACATCCTCCATTCGTGCATCAGTAACTTTCTTTTTCATCTCTTAGACGACAATTCCAAGTAATGTCGGGCAGCTGAAAGTAAAAATTAGGTCAGGTGCATTGACTGCACATAGGATGTGCTGGACATACGAGGAAGGAGCAGAAAAGACAAAGAGCCATGGGGATGGTAAATTATGGAGGTTTTTCATACATAACCTTAGACAAGAGCAAACTACATATGGATTCAAATTATCAGGAGGACTTTCTGTCCACAGATCACAGAATCTGGCAGAAGCAGGACCAGGTTCTTTTCCAGCTCAGCAAATCCACAGCAGGTAAATGACTAGCAGGAGTGAAGACCACATGCCCTCTAAGAGTCAAGGAGATTCCTCTGAGCCCATGTGTATGAGGGGGTGGGAGGAATCCTATACTGGTGATGAAATACAAATGCCAGGCCTGGCTGGCATCTCCTCATTCAGAGATAAGAACAGGAAAATAACCAGCTAAGGCCCATAAAAACATTTTCAAAGTAAGAAAAAAACAACACTGTCCAATTAAAAACAGAGCAAAAGATCTCAACAGACATCTCACCAGAGAAGATACACAAATGGCAAATAAGCACATAAAAGGATGCTCAACAGCACATGTCATTAGGGAAATGAGTGCTAACTCAACAGTAAAATGCCACTACATACCTCTGAGAATGGCTACAATCCAAAAACTTGATGATATGAATTGCTGGTGAGGATTAGAGAAACAGGAATACTCTTTCATTGCTGGTGGGAATTCAAAATGTTATAGCCACTTTGGAAGACAGTTTCTTACCAAGTTAAACATAATCTTACCATGTAATGCAGCAATCAAACTCCTAAGTGTCCTAAATGAGTTGAAAACTTATGTTCACACAAAAATCTTTATATGAATGACTATAGAAGCTTTATTCAAAATGCCCAAAACTGGAATCAACCAAAATGTCCTTTAATAGTTGAATGAATAAACAAATTGTGGTATACTTATTCAATGATAAAATATGGACTATTATTCAATAATTAGAGAAATGAGCTATAAAACTCAAAAAGGCATGGAAGCATATTACTGTGTAAAAGTGCATAATGCTGTGTAAAAGAAGCCATTCTGAAAAAACTACATATGGTATTCTCCCATTTATATGACAGTAAACTATAGAAACAGTACATAGATCAATGATTGCCAAATTTTAGGGACTTGGGAAAGGGTTGAACAGGTAAAGCAAAGGGTGTTTTTTAGGGGAGGGCATGGTAGAACTGTATGATACTGTAATGGTGCATATATGATATCATGCATTTGTCAAAACATGCACAGCTTTACAGTACAAAGAATGAACCTTAATACACAAGAATGGGCAAAGGTAAGATTATAGGTAATACTGTACAATAACTATACTCTAATATAACAATAATAAATAAATAATAATACAAGAATAAACTCTGGGCTTCACATACAGCTATAAAGCTACTTTTACTGATTCATGTATGCAAATTAAAAAAAAAACATTTAGAAAGTATGGGATCCCAGGATGAAATACAGATTGTGACACAATAACCTACTATTTATTACATTACAGTGACTATATTAAAAATATATAAACAACTTCACTGCAGGGAGAAATATGCTGGCTAAGTAACTTTAAAAATGAATGAATGGATTCTGTAAGTTTAAAGGCAAAGTAATTGCAAATACTCTACTTGATAAAAATGCTTCCTGTGAGAGTCCTGGTGAACAATTCTGAAACCACTATAATAAGTAAAATGGATTAACAAATAAGTAGGTGGATTAAGTAAATTAAGTAAAAGCAGATGATGGAAGCCAGATATCTTACTGTTTGAGTAAAAGATTACAGGCAAGCAAGGGGAGAAGTCTAGGATGACTCATGAGGAGGTAATAGATGAGTATTGAAGTCATCAGTCTGCACTATTACCTTGCTTAATATAGATACATATGGACAAACACACACACACACACACACACACACACAGTATAACCTCAGTAACACATTTAGTGCCAAGATCTTGTTCTCTATTACCGTTCTCAAGAAATAGCTGATTTCTGGGACTCGAGCAAGAAATATACAAAATGAACTTGCAACACCTGTATTTCCAGAAAGTAAAAATCTGCTAAATATAAATAAATAACTTGCAATGATAGGGAGGTTTTTTAAAAGACACGGGGGCCAATTCAAAATGCTCCCAATGATGAATGAAACAAATTGAGTAAAAACAAAATAATAATAAGTTAAGTAGCACTGACTTATATCCCAAAATCTAAAAGAAATAGTCATGAGTCCATCCTGATATAAATAAATAATGGGTTGAACAGATGAATGAGCGAAAAGAGGAGAACAGATAGATCTCCCATGCAGAAGAACTCCAAATAATCTATGTAGGTTCTCTTCTGTCTGGGAGGGGCAACAAAACTCCCCATCCCCTAAATGTGGGCTGCACAGTAAGGCCCTCCTGAAGAGGACAGTATGGAAAGGCTGGGAAAGAGTAATTTGATAGAGGGGAATCTGACAAACACTACCACAGGTGACTGAGGTTACTATTAACAGTGATAAGTATATTAATAGACTATACCCTTGAGACATTATGATCAGAATGGCCCTTCCTCCCTTAAACCCACGACTCCAGTTTAATCATGAGAAAAATATCAGACAGATATAAACTGAGGAACATCCTACTAAATATCTGACCAGAACTCTTCAAACTCATCAAAGTCATCAAAAACATTTTTAAAAATCAAGAAACTGGTACAGCCAACAGGAGTCTAAGGGAACATGATGATAAAATGTAATGTGGTACCTTGGATGGGATCCTGCCTTAAATTAGGCATTTATCTCTGCCTACATCTCTAATCTTTGGAGCCAGAGTCCAGAGGGCCTCTGTGAGTCTCAAAACACTCCAACCACTGTGCCTCGGGCTATGTAGGCTGCCAGATCTAGGGAATCTTGCACTCTGCTTGAAATCTGGAGACATGAAGTTCATCTCTTGGCATACCCCTTCCCCCACCGCATATACAGCCTTACTCTGGTCCAGTGCTTACTACACTTAGCAGTTTTTCATTTATTTGCAACTCAGAATTTGGAGTATTTCCTAATTTCATCAAAGACAAGTTTACTATTTCTCATTCCCTATTTTTTTTCCAAAAGTCAGTGTTTATATGGAGAAAGGGACAAAAAGATTTTATTCCTAACATCTTAAATCAGAAAGTCAATATTACTTGAATTTCAAAGAAGAATAAGCATTAAAAAGAAAAGATAACTGCAATGCTCAGCACTCTTTTCCCTGTTTCCCACCATCTTATTAGTTTTATATTTTAAGACCACATAGATTACAATGGTATATTGTGGTGCTTTTTGAACTTTAAGGAGGTCAGAACAATAATATCCTATATACACATTAATATAATAGCAACTGCTGAAACACAAGTTACAACCAATCTACATTCCCTGAAATTTTGTCAAATTCCTGGTTAGAAGCAAAAGAAATTCTAATACATAGGCAGGTGATTTCTTCAAGATTCTATCTAGACTTTACAATAAAATTCCCATATTTAAGTGTTTGCGTTGCCCAAAATAGTACTTTTACATTATTTATACCTACTATATGAGAGGTGTTAAGCTCTAAGAACCAGCTGAATTTGACTTTTTACATTTTATTGAAAATAGCAGATTAGAATTGATATTGCCATCAATATTTCCCCTAAATTCTTTTTGTTGTACATTTTCTTTTCTTTCCATTTGTGTACTTGATATAACTTAAATAAGAAGGCCCAAAAAATAGCAATATGTGGTAGACACACTGTACCAAGTTATCAATTTACATTTATGGCATTTATCTGCTAAAGATGCTTTGAAAATTAAAAACAATAACCAATATCCTTTCTAAAAGAAAGGCATACAGGCATGAGATTCAAACGTTTCAACTCTCTGTAAGAAAAATTTAATGGAAAAAGAAAATATTATCCTATAACTATTTACTTATTTGCAAGCCTCATTCCCCTTAAATAAATAAAAATAGTTCTTTGTGAGCCTTCCTCATATTTGCATAGATAACACTGCTGTCAGAGCAGCGTTGGGTGCTAAGGGAGTGTACATTCTGTGTATACACAGGCTGTGCATTCTTTTTGGGAGAAGAGTACATTGCACACATTGGTCAGAATAGCAATGTAGGACTCACTGAGGATACAGGACTTCGGCAACATGTCTAACCCTGAACCCCATCAGATGTGGACATGACTATATAGTTAGGGTTGGTTCACAGCTAGATTCGCCTGGATGGAAGATATAAGTTAGTGTTTTCTCCTGTGGGGAAGAGACGGGAATGAACAAGTGAGTTGCTAACCTAGATGTGTCCTCCTACTGAGACCTCAGTTGAACTTATTTAAAAAGCATTTTAAATAAAAATTAAATAGAATGAAAAAAAATGGTGGCAGAATAAACAGACGTGTCCCAAACCTTCTCCTGGAGCTGATAGAAAGAATAGCTTAAATAAATAAAAATATTTCTTTGTGAGCCTTCCTCATATTTGCATAGATAACACTGCTGTCAGAGCAGTGCTGGGTGCTAAGGGAGTGTGCGTTCTGTTGGTGTTTTAAGGGACAATTATACTCCAGGAGAAGGTGGAGGTCTGCTAGACAGGGCTCTTCTGACCGGGTAGCCCCATTGCTGCTGGGTTTCCTCCCAGAGCCACTGGCTTTGATGCAGAAACTGCGCCATCTTGAAGGAAAAGTGGATGTTATTGGAAGCCTGAAAATCTACAACTACAGAACCCACCAAACAGTTGTGAACCCAAGAACACTGGTCCCCAATTGGTACAAACATGCAGATGCACAGGAGCTTTACACTCCACCACAGAAAGGTCATATTTCATCTGGGATAAGGTAAAGTCTCTGGTCCCAGCAGGACAGAGAAATGTGTGCACTGCGGGAACTGGATATCAGGAGGAAGTCTGCACCTAGAAAAATTCGGGGCTGTTGGGGCTGTTGTGACCCATGAATGTGGAAGGGGATCCTCAGAGCTTCTAAGAAAACAGATCTCTAAAAAGCAACTGATTTTGATCTAACACAAAGGACAGCCTAAAATTTGTAAAATTGTGCTGGATGCTTAGACACAAGGCGGGGGTGGCGGGGGCAGGGAGAGAAGACTACACAGACTTGCACACAGCCACAGAGTTCGCACACTTATGCTGGCTCTTTTTTTTTTCTTTTTTCTTTTTCCTCTTTAAATCCTTGCTTCTGATTACTAAAGCCAATACATAGGATCACCCAATTGGGGACATCCTAAGAGACTGAAGGGAAAAGCTGTTTTTCTGGAATAACCATCAGAGAACCAGCTCGGGGGCAACCCACTCCCACAAACCAGTATTGAGTGCCACAGGGAAAGCAGGATCTAAGTATAGGCTAGAAAGAACCTATAGACCCAGAGGTCAATCCAGAAAGACTACCACCCAGGGATTGAATCACAAACTGACTCTTGTGTAATCACAAATAAATGAATACAAGAAATTAAGACACACTGCCTGCTTAAAAATCAGGACTGGCTTACAACACTGAGAAGCAGTGGAATGCATATAACTGCAATAGTGTCCTGACTGGGAATCAGGCATGCCAAACAGAACAATAGAAGAAATGAATGACCTTCAATACTGCACATTTTTTTTAATATTTATTTTTTATCTTTTACTTAAGCTATTTTTTTCTTTTTCCTCACTTGATTTTACCTTTTTAACTAATACATTTTTTATTTTCAATCAGTATTATTACTACTACTATTTTACCTTTTCTTAAAGTGTCATTTTATTTTCTCTTTATTTTACTTTGGGATTAGTGTTGTACATTCTATTTTCATCTTTCCTTCAGCATCATTTTAATCTATCTCAACTCTATCTTTATGCCATCACTCCCTTGCTAACTTTTCCCCTTTGGTTGTCCTGTTTCTCTTACCCTTTTCCTGCTTTAGATTTTCCCTATTCTTTCTTTTTATACTCTGTTAAAATTTTATCCTACTTATATTTCTAGTCCCCTGCTTCAAGATCATGCACACCTCTCTCTTCTCTGTCTTCACTATCTAAAACGTTGTTTTTCTCTCTGTCCTTTTGTTTTTGTTTGCTTGAATGTTGCTTATATCGATTTTTTATGCTTGTTTGTGATATTATTTTGCTTATTCTTTTGTTATGTTTGATTTTGCTTCTGTTTTCCCTTACCTCACTTAATATTAGTTGTTGATTGAAGTTGTATTCATCTCCAGGTACTTGTTGCTGGCATTTGTTGGGATTAGTGACTGTTCTATATCCTCATTTATATAGTTTGTTCCCCTTTTCTTTATTATTCTCTGTCTTTTCTTATTCTCTTCTCTTTCTCTATTACTTTATTTTCCTTTTATCAATTTCATTTTTGCACTCCATTCTTATTTTTCTTTGTCTTCTTCTTTCTCTCCTATCCTCTGATTTGCCTTTCTCTGGTGGTCACCTTATTTGGGGTTATTAATAACACAAATACATTTCTTTTCAGTGCCTTGTGCATTGTACCTGACTGTGTTGTATTTTATGCCTTTAAATCAACACAGGAGAGAGAGAGAGAACTACATAACCAGACACTCAGAGAAGAGGAACCATGGGGAGACAAAGAAACAGCCCACACATGAAAGAAAAGCAGGCATCACCAGGAAAGGAAGTAAATGAAATGGAGGCAAATAATCTGTCAGAGAAAGAATTCAGACAAATAGTCATAAGGTGGCTGAAGAGAATGAAAGAAAAATTCAACAATATGAGTAAGAACCAAGAGGAAATGAAGAAGAACCAAGAAGAAATGAAAACTGACATTCCTGCTGTAAATAATTCAATAGAAAGCATCAAAAGTAGACTAGAAGAAGCAGAGGACCACATCAGTAAGCTAGAAGACAAGGTAGAAAAAATACCTAAGTAGAGCAGCTTCTAGAAAAAAAAAATTAACAAGCAGGAGGAGAGTCTAAGAAAACTTTGGGACAACTCAAAGCAAAACAATATCTGCATAATAAGGGTTCCAGAAGGAAAAGAAACTGAGCAAAGAATACGAAACCTGTTTGAAGAAATAATGATAGAAAACTTCCCTGATTTAGGGAAGAAAAAACCCACAGAAATCCAAGAAGCTCACAGAGTCCCAAGCAAAATGAACCTCAAAAGACCAATGCCAAGGCATATTATAGTTAAATCGGCAAACACCAACGACAAAGTAAGCATCTTAAAAGTGGCCAGAGTGAGCAGAAAGTTACCTACAAAGGAACCCCCCTCAGACTAGTGACCGATTTCAAAACAGAAATTCATCCTGCTAGAAGGAATGGATGAAATATACAAAGTCATGCAAAGGAAGGGTCTGAATCCAAGAATACTGTACCTAGCAAGGCTATCAATCAAAATTTAAAGTGAAATCAAGAGCTTCAGAGACAAAAAAGGATTAAGAGAATTTATTACCATCAAATCAGCAATGCAAAAAATGCTGAAGGGTCTGCTGTAAAAAAAAAAAAAAACGAAGAAAGAAATAGGAAACAAAGAAGGAACAAAAGGGTAAAGAATAAAAATGGTGACAAATAAGCACCTTTTCATGGGGGCATTTAACCCAATGTAAATGAATTAAATGCTCCCCAAAAAAGACATAAGGTAACAGCCAAAACCAGTTTCACTTAGTGGATAGAGTGTCGGCCTGTGGACTGAAAGGTCCCAGGTTCAATTTCGGTGAAGGGCATGTACCATGATTGCAGGCACATCCCCAGTAGGGGGCATGCAGGAGGCAGCTGATCTATGTTTCTCTCTCATCAATGTTTCTAACTCTATCCCTCTCCCTTCCTCTCTGTAAAAAAAAAAAGAAATCAATAAAATATGTTTTAAAAAAGACATAAGGTAACAGATTGAATAAGAAAACATGACCGATATATCTGCTATCTACAAGAAACCCACTTCAGAAAAAAAAGACACACACACACTGAGGGTGAAGAGATGGAAAAAAGTTTTTCAGGTGAATGGAAAAAAAAAGTTGGGGTAACAATACTTATATCTTACAAATTAGATCTCAAAGTGAAGAAAATAACAAGATATAAGGAAGGCCACTTCATAATACTAAAGGGAAAAATCCAACAAGAAGAAATAACTCTGGTAAACATATACACACACAATACAGGAGCACCCAAATACATAAAAAAAACTCCTGGAGAATATCAAGGAAACAAATGACAGCAATACAACTATAGTAGGAGACTTTAATACTCCACTGTCACTATTGGACAAATCCTATAAACAACAACAAAAACAATAAAACAGCAAAGAAACAATAATCCTAATTGATTCACTAGACCAAATGGAATTAATTGATATCTTTAGAACATTTTACCCCAACGCCACAGAATATACATTCTTCTCAAGAGCATATTGGTCATTTTCAACAATAGACCATATGTTGGGTAATAGGCAAAGTCTCTTCAAATTCAAGAAGATAGAAATCATATCAACCATTTTCTCAAATCACAGTGGCATAAAACTGGAAATCAACTACAGTAAAAAGAATCCAAAAAATCGAACACATGGAGACTAAACAGCATGCTATTAAACAATGACTGTGTAACCAGAGAGAGCAAAAAAAAATAAAAAACATCATGGCAACAAATGAGAATGAAAACACAACAATCCAAAATTTATGGGACACAGTGAAAGCAGTCTCGAGAGGGAAGTTCATAGCTCTACAAGCCTACTGCAAAAAACACATGGAACAATGGTAATAAATTACCTAACCCTACAACTCAGAGTTAGAAAGAGAGCAACAAAAAAAGCCCAGTGTAAGCATAGGGAAGAGCAGAGATAAACAACATTGAGACCAAAGAAACAATACAAAAGATCAACAAAACCAAGAGCTGGTTCTTTGAAAGGATACACAAGATTGATCAACCTCTAGTCAGGCTCATCAAGAAGCAAAGAGAAGGACCCAAGTAAACAAAATAAAAAATGAAAGAGGTGAAATAAAAACAGACCCCACCAAAATACAAAGGATTGCTAAAAAATACTATGAATAACTCTATTCTAACAAACTGGACAACCTAGAGGAAATGGACATATTTCTAGAAAAATATAACTTTCCAAAATTCAATCAGGGAGAATCTAAATATCTCAATAGTCCAATAACTATGGAAGAAATTGAAGCAGTCATCAAAAAGCTTCCAGCAAACAAAAGCCCAGGGCCAGACAACTTCACAGGGGAGTTTTACCAAACATTCAAGAAAGAACTAAAACCTATCCTCCTCAGACTATTTCAAAATATTCAAGACGAAGGAACACTTCCAAGCTTCTTTTATGAAGACAGCATCACCCTAATACCAAAACCAGATAAAGACAACACAATGAAAGAGAATTACAGGCCAATATCCCTCATGAACATAGATGCCAAAATCTTCAACAAAATTCTAGCAAACTGGATCCAGGAGTACATCAGAAAGATCATACAGTATGACCAAGTAGGATTTATCTCAGGAAAGCAAGGATGGTATAATATCCACAAATCAATAAACATGATACATCACATAAACAAATTGAGAGATAAAACTCACATAGTCATATCAATTGGTGCAGAAAAATTACTTGACAAAATCCAACACCCTTTCTTGATAAAAACTTCTCAAAGTGGGAATAGAAGGACCATACCTCAACATAATAAAAGCCATATATAATAAACCCACAGCAAACATCATACTCAATGGACAAAGCTAAAAATATTTCCTCTAAGAACAGGAACAAGACAGGGATGCCCACTCTCACCACTCCTGTTTGACATAATACTGGAAGTATTTGCTATTGCAATTAGACAAGAAGAATAAGAAATAAAAATCATCCAAATTGGAAAAGAAGAAGTAAAGCTGTCCTCATATGAGAATGACTTGATAATGTATGTAAAAAAACTCAAAAGACTCCATCAAAAAACTGTTAGATTTAATAAATGAATTTGGCAATGTAATAGGATACAAAATTAATGCCAGGAAATTTATGAACTTGGTGTATAGAAATAAAAACTAAAAAAGCAATCCCATTTAGCATCACACCAAAAATATTAAGATACCTAGGAATAAACTTAACTAGGTCAGTAAGAAACCTACATGCAGAAAACTATAGGACACTGAAAAAAGTGAGAGAGGAAGACATAAATAGATGGAAGAACATACCATGTTCATGGTCTGGTAGAATCAACATCATTAAAATGTCCATACTACCCAATGCAATCTATCAATTCAACGCATTCCCCATTAATACCAACAACATATTTCACAGACCTAGAAAGAACTCTCCAAAAATTCATCTGGAACAAAAAAAGACCCCAAATAGCCACAGCAATCTGGAGAAAGAAGAACAAAGTAGGTGAGATCTCAATACCAGATTTCAAGCTTTACTATAAAGCCACTGTTCTCAAAACAGCCTGATACTGGCACAATAACAGACAAATAAACCAATGAAATAGAATAGAGAACCTAGAAATCGACTCAAACCACTATGCTCAATTAATATTTGACAAAGGAGGGATGAACATATAATAGATTCAAGACAGTCTCTTCAATAAATGGTGTTAGGAAAATTGGACAGATACATGCAAAAAATGAAACTAGACCACCAACTTATACCATACACAGAAATAAACTCAAAATGGATAAAGGACTTAAACATAAGACAGGAAAGGATAAAAATACTAGAGAAATCCACAGGCAGAGAAATCACAGACATATGCCAAAGGAACTTCTTCAATGATACTGCTTCTAGGGCAATGGAAGCTAAAAGGAAAATTAACAAATGAAACTACATCAAAATAAAAAGCTTTTGCACAGCAAAAGAAACCATCAACAAAACAAAAGCCCACTGTATGGGAGAAAATATTTGCAAATGTTATCACTGATAAAGGTTTTAATCTCCAATGTCTACAGACAACTATAAAAGTTAATAAAAGGAAGATAAATGATCCAATAAAAAAACAGACCTAAATAGAATCTTTTCAAAAAAAGACAGAAGGTCAAGAGACACATGAAAACATGCTCAAAGTCACTAATTATCTGAGAGATACAAATCAAAATGATAATGTGGTACCATCTCACACCTGTCAGAATGGCAATTATCAACAAATGACAAATGCTGATGAGGATGTGGAGAAAAAGGAACCCTCATGCACTGCTGGTGGGAATGCAGACTGTGCAGCCACTGTGGAGAACAGTATGGAGTTTCCTCAAGAAACTAAAAATCAAGCTCCCATTTGACCCAGTAATCCCACTTCTAGGAATATATCCTAAGAAACTAGAAAGATCAATCAGAAAGGATATATGCATATGCACCCCTATTTTATAGCAGCACAATTCACCATAGCTAAGATTTGGAAACAGCCTAAATGTCCATCAGCAGATGAGTGGATTAGAAAACTATGGTACACCTGCACAATGGAATACTACCCTGCTATAAAAATGAATTAATTCTTACCATTTCACCAGCATGGAGAGCATTATATTAAGTGAAATGAGCCAGGTAATGAAAGAAAAATACCACATGATTTTACTCATTTATGGAGAATAAAGAATATTATAATCTAATGAATAAAAGAATAGATACAGAGGCAGTAAAGCACCGTACAGACTGTCAAATTACAGCGGGAAGTCTGTGGAGTGCTGGGGAGGGAGGGAACTAGATTAACCATTGGACTTGTATGCATGCATATAAGCACACCAATGGACACAAGACACTGGGGGTTGGGATGAGGGAGGCTGGAGCAAGATCAATGAAGGGGAAAGAAGGAGATATATGTACTAATATATATACATATATATTATACTTTAAACAATAAAAAATTAAAATAAATAAATAAATAAATAAATATTGAATAGAGTATCAGGTTCTGGAGGAGGACCTCTTTGAAGTTAGTTATACTTTAAGAAAGCTCAGGTATATTACGTAAGTTTTTATTTCAGAAAATCTATTATGGGAAAGTATTAGTTCTGCGGAGGCAATAGGGAATAAAATCTCCATTTAGCAATAAATCTTACATAAACAAACAAAAAAGGCACACACAAAACCAAGGAGTAATTTCAGGCCTCACTTCTTCATGATGAAAGTGATTTTTCAATGCTTCCATTACACATTCATTAATTAGAATTAGTAGCTGAGAATTGAAGTAAACTTATACTAGACAGATGGTGTAAGCCCAACAGCATGAACTCATGCTACAAAAATAAAAATGTGTCTTTGTAAACATCCATTAAGCATTGATCTCAAATTCTGCGAACTACTAACACAATGTGGAACTTTTTTATGTGAGCCAAGTAAAACAGTGAGAGCAGGATTCACCTCTTCTCTAAACAAAAATGAAAAAGTGAACTGTGTGCCAGAGACAGTTCTTTTTTTTTGTATACATATGCTCAAACAGTATTTTTCAAATTGTAATCTGTGAACCGACATTTGATGTCCTCATACTCTCACCCTTGATGAAGATTTAACGGAAATATTTAAAGCACTTGTAAAGCATCATTATCTTATTGTGAGAACAAAGACTTTGTGAGGTAAGTATTATTTAAAGCTTAGAGAAAATGAAGTTGTCCAAGATGATGGAGCTAGAACTCATGTCTAGATCTCAAAACTCTAAATACAATATTATTTTCACACTACACATTGATATATCCTTTTTTTCTTAAGTGAATAGGGGTTTTTATTCCAACAGTTTAATTTTTCTCTTCATTTAAAAAAATCTTCATCTTTACTTTTTATTTTTTCAAACTCAAAGAACAGATCACAAAATCTCTTCCTCCAGCTCTACACTAATGTGCTCATTCAACTGTCAAACATGTAGCCAGTGCCAGCCATCCTCCCGGCACTGTGCAGGGCCAGTAACAAGGACATGTGCCCTTACACTCATTTTGGTAATGTTAGGAGAAACTGTTGAGACCCATGTACACTGCCCATGATATGCCTATGAAAAGCTGGCATGCAGTAAGCAGTGAGGAGGAATTCATTTCAATAGTACAGCTAGTTGTCCCTTCCCAACAGGTAGAATATAGGAAACTAGATCGAGTCAGAGTATCAGGTTTGAACTTGGCCACAACATGTGAAACTAGGATTAGCAGAATCTTAGGTGGAACTGTGAAACAAAGATGAGCAGAACATTTGATCAGGCCATGCTGTCAAGCTAAAGAGGTGTGGAGAGGCAAACTAAACATGTGAGTAAAAATGAAGAGAGCCTTTGTTGGTAAGCCCAGTGGTTAGAGCACACCACTGAAGGGCTGATCATTGAAGGGCTGCATTTCCAGTCAAGGGCATGTATCTGGTTTGCAGGTTTCATCTGTGCCCCAGTTCAGGCACATGCAGGAAGCAACCAATCAATGTACTTCTCACATCCTCATCTCTCTCTCTCTCTCTCTCTCTCTCTCTCTCTCTCTCTCTCTCTTTCCTCTTCCCTTTCTCCTTTCCACTCTTTATAAATATCAATGAAAAAAATATCCTCCAGCATGTATTAACAAAATCAAACAAGCAAGAAAACAAACAAAAACAACAAGAAAAAAAAACAGAAGATGTAAGGCAAAAACTGATAGAACTGCAAAGAAATATAGATGAATCTACTATTACAGTTGGAGACTTCAATATCCCTCTATCAGTAATGGACAGATCTAGCAGTCAGAAAATTAATAAGGATGTAATTGAACTCTACACTATCATCAATCAAGTTATCTAATTGGTGTCCCTAGACTACACCATCCAACAGCAGCATAATACAATTTCTTCTCAAGCTCACATGAAACACTCACCAAGACAAACCCATTCTGAGGCATAAAACACACCTTAACAGATTTTAAAGAGTAAAAATCATACAGTATATGCTTTCAGATCACTATAAAATTAAACTTCTAGTTTAATAAATAACAAATAACAAAAAGATAGCTGGAAAATCTCCATATAGCTAGAGATTATACAGCACATTCCTAAATAACACACAGGTCAAGAGGAAATCTCAAAAGATATTTAAACATTTATTTTAAAATTAAATAACAATGAAAATACAACTTATCAAAATTATAAAATATAGTGGAAAACAGTATTTAGTGGGGAATTTATAACAAAAATTTTAAAAAGATCCATAAAACTGACATGCCTTTAGCCAGGATAACTAAAGGGGAAGGGTCTGGAGAGAAGACCTAAATCACTAATATCAAAACTGAAAGAGGAAACATCACTACAGGTACCATGAACATTAAAAGATAATAGGGGAATATTGTTAAGAACATTATACCTAAAAACTTGGTACCTGAGAAGAAATGGACCAAGTCTTTGAAAGCATAATCTACCAAAAGTCACACAAGAAGAAATAGACCATCTATTTCTAAATTGTATCTATTAAAGAAATCAAATCATTAATGAATAACCATCCAAAGAAGAAAGTATCAGAATCAGACAGGTTCACTAGCGAATGCTACCAAACACTTAAGAAAATATTATTCTCTAAAATCTCTTCCAGAATGTAGAAGTAAAGGGAAGTCTTCTTCACTCTTTCTCCGAGGCCAGGTTAACTCTAATATCAAAACCAGACAAGGACATTATGAGAAAAGAAAACTATAGGCCAATATCCCTAATGAACATAGATATAAAATCCTCAACACAATATCAATGAATGAAATGCAACAATCCTATCTAATAAAAGAGCAATATGCAAAATGACCATCCCTCCAACACAAAAGATGGCTACCCCCATGTGGCCAAAAATGGCTGCCCCCATGTGGACATAAGATGGCCACCACAAGATGACCAGCAGGGGAGGGCAGTTGTGGGAAATCAGGCCAGCAGGAGAGGGCAGTTGTGAGTGATTAGGCCAGCAGGGAAAGGCAGTTGGGAGGGACCAGGCCTACTGGGATCAGGCCTGACCAGGCATTGGACATCCCTCGAGGGGTCCCAGATTGGAGAGGGTGCAGGCTGGGCTGAGGGACACACCTCCTCCATGCACGAATTTTGTGCATCAGGCTTCTAGTATATTAATATGTTTACACTGTAACCAAGGGAGGTATATTTCAGTGGTGCAAGGCTGGTTCAACATTTCAAAAACCAATTAATGTAATCAATTACATCAATCAACTAGAGAAAAAAAATCACATAACTATATCAATATGTTACAGGATTTCAGGGAGGAATAGGGAAACTGAGACAAGAAAGTTAAAACAAGGCCAAACAGTGAGGGCAATTTGCATCCCACTTGTAACTAGCAAACCATTATGGTCCCCAAACAAGGACACCAGAGCAAATGGTTTAAAACCTCCCTAAGGAGAGAATGCAGAAGGGGAAGGGAGGGCTGGAGGGAGGGGGAAAGGAAAGGGAAAAGGAGCAATTTTACTCCCTAAGCAAAGAAGCCAGTATCAAGGCTTGGCAAGATAAAGTTCCAGGTGCTGCTCATGAATTCTGGGAAGGCCAAAACAAAGTAAAAAAGGGACCTTGATAATTAATCTGTACCAAAATATCCAGCAGAGAAATTCTGAGAATTATAAACAGGAGGGTATATAAGACCCTGAATCCCCACCCATCCTGCTCTTCGGATCAGCTGAGAGCCCATCTGCACTTTTTCAAATGTTGAATCAGCCTTGCACCACATAAGCTAGATGTATAGGTTTGCTTCCTTTGCTTTTTAAATAAAGGTGCATGCTTTAATTGATTTCATAAATTGGCTTTTCACAATGCAGTCAAGGTATCTCCTATAAATCCTATATAATAAAAGGCTAATATGCAAATTGAACAAATGGCAGAAAGCCCAGTCGCTATGATGTGCACTGATTACCAGGGAGTAGGCACTCAATGTAGGAGCTGTCCTCTGGTGGTCAGTGCACTCGTACAGGGGGAGCACTGCTCAGCCAGAAGGCAGGTACAATGGCGGTGGTGGGAGCTTCTCCTGCCTCCCCAGCAGACAGACAACCTCCAAGGGGTCCTGGACTGCGAGAGGGCTAAGGAACTGTCCTGCTGCCCCAGTGCAGATATGTCATGCACCAGGTCTCTAGTTCATTTATATGAGAAGACACAGATCAAGGTTGGGAATAGCCCTCTCCCACTGGCTCAGGAGGCTGTCTTGTCCAGGAATATCTCTCTGGTGTCAGTGAGAGGTGCCTGTAACAAATAGATGCAGAAAAGATATTTGGCAACATCCAACACTCATTCATAATCAAAACTCTTAGCAAACTAAGATAGAAGGGAACTTCCAAAACCTGGTAAAGAACATCCATTAAAAAATCCACATTAAACATCAGACTTCACATTAGAAGTTTTCCTGCTAAAATCAGGAAAAGGGCAGGAATATCCCCTCTCACTGCATTTTAACATAATTCTGGGAGTCCTAGTTAGTACAATAGGAAAGGAAATGAAATATAAGGTATATGAATTGGAAAGGAAAAAATACAACTGTCTTATTTACAGATACCATTTTCTATGTAGAAAAGGTAAAGAATTGGAGAGGGGGGACTCTTGAATAAGCAATTATAACAAAGTTGCAAAATATGAAATTAATGTACAAAAGTCAATTGCTTTCCTATATAGTAGCAATGAACAATTGGAATTTAAAATCAAAAACAAAATACCACTTACATTAATATTCCCCACCCCAAAATAGGTATAAATCTAACAAAATGTGTATGCGATCCACATGAAATAAACTATAAAACTCTGAAGAAAGGAATCAAAGAAGAACTAAATAATTGGAAAGATATTCCATGTTCATGTACAGGAAGCCTCAATATTGTTAAGATGTCAGTTCTTTGCAACTTGATAGACAGATTCAATACAATCCCAACCAAAATCCCAGCAAGCTATTTTGTGGATATCTATAAATTTATTCTAAAGTTTATATAGAGAGGCAAAAGTCCAAGAATAGTCAATACAATACTGAAGAAAGAACAAAGTCAGAGGACTGGCATTACCCAACTTCAAAACTTGCTATAAGACTACAGAAATTAAGGCAGTAAACGAATAGACAAATAGATCAATGAAACAGAATAGAGAGCCTAGAAATAAATTTTACAAATATAGTCCACTGATCTTTGACAAATAAGCAAAAGCAATTTGATGGAGAAAGGATAGTCTTTAAAGTGGTGCTGAAACAACTGGACTTCCACATATAAAAAAAAAAAATCTAAACACAGACCTTTAAAAACCTTAACTCAAAATGGATCACAAATATAAATGCAAAATGCAAAACAACAAAATTCCTAGAAGATAATATAGGAGAAAATTTTGATGACCTTCAGTTTGGCAGTAACTTTTTAGATATAATAGCAAAGACATGATAGATAAAAAAAATTAATAAGCTGAGTTTCTATAAAATGCCTTCTCTGCAAAAAAAAAAAAATCTGCTCTGTGAAAGACAATGTCGAGCTATGAGAAGACAAGCCACTGACCAGAAGAAAACCACTGCAAAAGACATCTATGTATAGCAAAGCCAAGCTACTGTAACAATGAAACGACTGGATGACTGATCACTATGATGCACACATGATGGCCAACTGGCCTGACCAGGGTCCCATTGGCCTCCCAATTTCCTGCGGCCCCTCCCTCCAGCCAGCTCCTCCCATGATTAGACACCCCATCCATGGCAGGGCTGGCTGGCCAACCTCCTGCAGCCACCCCCTCACCCCACTGGCCCTGCCCCAATAGGCCCTCCCATCAGGGGTGGGATTGGCTCACCTCTGGTGGCACCCTCCTCCCCACCCCCGCCAGCCTGGCCTTGATGGGGCCCCAATTGGGGGCAGAGTCAGTGGCCAACCTCCCCCAACTCCTCTTCCTGGCCTGCCTGACCCTGATAAGCTCCCATCAGGGTGAGCAGTTTGACCCTACCTGTGCACAAATTTGTGCACTGGGCCTCTAGTATTTGATAAAGGACTGTTATGTAAAGTATACCAAAAACTCTTAAAACTAAACAATAAAAGAAAAAAACACCTAATTTTTTAAATGGGCAAAAGACATAAACAGACACTTTACCAAAGAAAATAAAAAGATGGCAAATAAACTCACAAAAAGATACTCAACATCATACTACCGTTAGGGAATTACAGGTTAAAGCAAAAAGGGGATACCTCATACACCGATCAGAATGTCTAAAATTTAAAACACTACCACCAAATGCTGACAAAAGCAACAGGAACTGTCTCCTTCATTGTGGTGGCAATGCAAAATGGTAGAACCACTTTGAAGAACAACGTAGCAGCTTATTATAAAACTAAACAATCTTTTTCATATAATCCAATAATTGCATGCCTTAGTATTTACCCAAATGAGTTAATAACTTATGTTTGCACAAACATGCACATGTATATTTGTGATGGTTCATAATTGTCAAAACTTGTAAGCAACCAACAAACCCTTTAGTATGTGAGTAGATAAACTGGCATATCCATACAGTGGAGTTACATTGAACACTGAAAAAAAAAAATCAAGCCATACTAAGACATGGAGGAATCTTAAAGGCATATTACTAGGTGAAAGAAGCCAATATAAGAAAGCTACATGCTATATGATTCTATCTTTATTACATTATGGAAAAGGCAAACTATGGGGGCAGAAAAAGATCAACCCTTTCCAGGTGTTAGAGGGGTGGTAGAGCAGAGGTACGTGTCATTATACATTTGTCAAGACTCATAGAATATGCAACACCAGGAGAAAACCATAATGTAAACTAGGAATTTGGGATGATTATAATGTTCAATGTGGGCTGTAACAAGGGTACCAGTCTGGTGCTAGATGCTGACAGTTAGGGAGACTATATATGTGAGGGGAGAAGAGGTATATGGAAAGTCTATGTATCCTCTACTCAATTTTTCTGTGGATCTAAAACTGCTCTAAAAAAATAAAGGAGAGAGAGAGGGAGAGAGAGAGATAGATAGAGAGAGAGAGAGAGAGAGAGAGAGAGAGAGAGAGAGAGAGAGAGAGAGAATAGAGAATATGTTAGGCCCTGGAGGATTCCCTGAGATGAAAGGCAATCTCTCTTCAGTAAAGAGCACATTTGTTAATTTGTCTCCACTGCCGGGAGAGGGATAGGACTAAGAAGATGTCAGTGCACTGACCTAAATTATATGACAGAGACTTCTTATATAAAAAACATCCAGAGATTTGAGACCTAGTCTACCACTTCAAATGTGTGGCCTTAGTGAGTTACTGAGCTTCAGTCTCCTTGTCCTAATAAAGATCATTATGAGGCTCAAGTAAGTGACAGTGGGAAAGTTTCCAGTAACATGAATCACCTTTCTAATGGAAGACTGAAACCATACATGGGTACAGTGCAGAGGTAAGGGAAACTGTCTCAGTCTCTCAAGAAAAGGACCTGAAATGCCCAGGTAGCTGGGGAGGGTTTTGGAGAGTCAACTAGTTTGGATGAGTGATTTCTTAGGGAGAAGCTGACTTTTGGATTGTCTATTTGTGGTCCAGGAAAAAAAAAAGGGGGGGTGTGTCGCTCAGAAACAGGACAAGTTAAAAGGGGCATGCAGTTTTTCCTGGAGGTGATGAGTTAGGTTTATACAGGCCCGATTTTAGTCTCCAAGTGGAAACATCCACTGAATAATTTAAAATGTGTGACAGAGACTCAGAAGAGAGATTGAGGCTGGAGATATGGAGGTGGAAGCCATCTGCTTCAAGCTGATAGATGAGGGCCGAGCACCGAGGCCCTCTGGAGGCAGAGAGCAGAGAGAAAGGCAGAGGTTTGGGAGCACACCACTCTGGGGCTGACACTGCCTGGACTGCTGTCTCCTTGGTGGCAGGTGGGCTGTAAAGCAGTCACCGGTAAGCATGGCCCTTTAAGTCTTCCTCCTCCAATTAAATCTGAGGTAATTAATCAAACACGACAAAGCTTTCGGAGACTTGTTCTCTTTCTGTACTAATCATCTCTCCTTTCCAGGCCCTTCTTGAAAGTCTTCATGGAATGGTTTGATAAGCTTGCTAGGAGCTTTTCCTGGATGTCACCTTCAGTAAATATCCACCTGCAGAAGTCTTCAAGTGTGTGAGATCTAACAAGACGGACTCTTAAAGCAGTTATTGGAACAGGACCCATAGACATGGCAGCTTGTGATAATTGCTCCAGGATGATTACAGGCACCCATTTCAAGGCTTTTTCCAAGACATTTTTTGCTTTAACCTCATTAGCTCTGGGTTTCTTACCACTGTATGACTTCCATTTCTCCCCATGTGACTATTGTCAGAGTCAACAATAGTCCTGTCCTGTCTGGTCCAATTATGTCTTAGGCTTCCTGTCATGGATATATCCACAATACTTTACATTGCAGGAACAATGAATGTCTAAAATTTGACCACTCAGAGAGTAGTTTGGATTTTCTTTTATGACTGATTCTGTTCCTTATAGTCTTGCTAATTTATACTCAGACTTTGAGCTAACAAGGCTTCTGGAGTTTGGTTTGGTTTGGTTTCTTTGGCCCCTGCCTTGAGCAAATGAACAAAGCAATGCATTTCATCCACAAGGTTCATTCTCCTGGGGCCAGGCTCCCACTCACTGCAAGACATCTTGCTGCCTGCCGCTCTGTACCTCCTGAGGAAGAACAGGCATAGGCCAGGGTGCTCCGAGGAACTGGAATCAAGTGTTCCCATTACTCAACAAGGCATCCACAGGGGGCTTTGGTTCAATGGAGGTCCACAAATGTGAACTTAGGAAATGTTCTCACTCACAGAAATAAACACCAGCTCCCTATGTGCCCCAAGCGACACCCTTATACTTCCTATAAACTAAAAAAAAGGCCCAAAAGAGGCTAAGAAGCATTATGTGAAATACAATCTTTAAGTGACTCAGAGTCCTTTTTCTACTTTTCAGACAGCAGCTCATTATCCAAGCACATTTAATCATTTCCTGTGTGTGGAGCTGGGCTAGGCATTTTACAAAGCTAATTAAATAGACTCTGTGCCTGACCTCTAGGCATTTATGATTCAAGAAAGACAATGCCAAGGGAGACAGAGGAACTAATTCAGGACATAAAGGAAATTGAATGAGTACTACACAACTGGGTACACGAACTACAAAAGTAAAAGTGTTATTGGGTCTCCACTAGCAGCAATAGGACCGTCCATCCGCCTGAGGATTCCAAAAGTTTCTAAACTACGTTTATGAAAGTTCATTGTAACTGTTACTTATCTTTTCAACACTGTACACTCATTGATAGGAGCCAGCTAGCCCCAACAAAAGGCATCACTGACAATACATTCCTGTCCTTCCATTCTGCAACCAGAGCTCCCCAGGAGGGTACACTTTTAAAGGCAGGTCCTATCCCTTTCTTAGCTCACTCAATACTAAGTTCTGTACATCTTTGCTTTCCTGGCTCTAGTCTGTTTTGATGATCCCAAGTTGAGATCTACTCTGCCTTCCCTAGACATTCTTCCTAGAATCATCTGCCTAACCACAGAGGATGGGTTTCTCTACTTCGTTCCCAATAATGCACCTACTTCAGATAGGTAGTAGTAGCTAAGCACAGTAACTAAAATCAATGAAAGGGTTGGAGTCACCACAGTCACCACTTAATACCAAGGGTCCCAAGATCCCCAGAGCACTGACAATTATATTTGGACAGAAAGGATTTGATTAACTTTGCAAAGTAGGTTAAGAAAAAGAATGCATTTGACCTGGAGTCTAAAAAAAAAAGATTTTAAAAGTAGAGGGAAATTTTCTTGTTACTGCTTTGTAGAAAAGCAGAGTTACTTTTGCTGTTATTGGTAGTCAGTTCTTCTGTGACAGTGCTGGAATCTGAAGCCATTGCTGCAAGGGACTCAGTAGGGTAAGGCAGAGGAAATCTGGCCCCTGCAGTCACTGGTCCACAGTCTGCCCTGGCTAGTATTTAATATATCCATTATAGAGCTTGCATGGTCCCTTTAGATCCAGCACTTCATTGCTTCTGCCTTGTGTGGGTAATGATCATTTTGGGTAAGGCTAAGAGAGCGGATTAGGGTTTAGCTCTCAGCCCCCACTCTGAACCATGCAACCTTCTTGGTGCTGCAACAAAGCTTTTCAAAGACCCGATCCTCTATGTGTCATAGACCTCAACACACCTTGCATATCTCTCCAATGGGATTATACTTTAAAAAAATAAATAAACAGAAGTATGTAGGAAAAGTTAGCCTTTGGCCCAGAAACATAAACCATCCCTGAAACAAGAGGGCAAACTTGCTTGAAACAGGGAAAGGGAAATATAGGAGGAAAAATTATGTTGCCCTCAGAGGTAGACTGTGAGCATTCTGAGGACAAAAGGGGCAGGTGTCTAACTCTGCCAAAGAGATGCTTTAACAGAGAAATGACTTTAATAGAGTCTTCAGGTATATAAAATTTACTCTGTATTTGATCTTTAAGAATGCATATTTTGCAAATTAGAGATAACCTTCACTTTTTTTTCTGAATCACAAATTGCACTAAAGGTGGTCTTAGAATTATAAAACTCACATTTTTCACTATGTAGTAGATTTTCTAGTAATGGGAATAACAGTGACAATTGCAATAAAACCACAGAATGGCATAAACTACTAAAATTTATATATGTATGTATATATATATTTTAAGGGTTGCCTGGAGGAACTGAGGAGATGAAGTTAGCCGTTATTTTCCACCAGCCTTACTGCTCATGCCTAACATAACATGCAGAAAGATGACATGAGGTTGAGTGATTGAGTGAAATCAGACACATTGAACTTCCCAGGTCCAGTAATTAATACCTTGTCAAATAGGAAGACAGTAGTGCACTCTCAGGGAAAAGCCTAGGAGTAATTACATGGTGGCCAGGTTAGGTCTTAGTAAGTGACACTGACTTATTTGCTCTGAGCTTCTGACATTGCCTGTCAGGATCAATTTATAATAGAAATGACTTATCTACCTTCTCATTCTAAGCCCAAATGTATGTCCTCTGCTGAGGGGAGTCTAACTTTCTTTGGCAGATTGATGGAGTCAAAGTCTAATTAAGCTGATGATTAATCACATGGAAGCCACTGTCTATTACCTGATTCTCAGATAACCCTTTCCATGTTCTGCACTGTCATTTGCCTTGTCCCTGTGCCTTTTAGAGGATCGATACAAGAACCACTCTGAACTAAATTACAACGATTTTTTGCAGGGGGGAGGAGAGACAAAAATAGCCTATCTTTGTAAAAGAGAACGTTGGAAAGAAGGAAAAAGTGAAGAGCAAGGAAACATACATTAAGCATCTTCAAGAACAACTAGGCTGTTTCTCTTACACGGTTGTGTGTTTTTCACAAGTCTGCATGATCCAACCAAAGAACCAGCCCATTAAGCAGAATCTACCTTGGACAGAATTACCCAGTCTGAGAGTGTCTAAGGTTGGTCAAAAAGGAGTTAGGTCCAATATCTGAAGAACCTGTGGGAACCTGATGCCAGTGGTAAACAAGAAATTGAAATTCGGAAAATGCTGAAAAATTGAGAAGACCAAAAGGTGGCATGGCCAATCTATGCATTCTTGTTCTACCATGTCCCAACTGGGAGACCTGATATCTGTTATTTAACCTTGCTAAGCTTCATTTTCCTCGTTTCTCAGGTAAGTAATTAAATAACAGTGTATGTAGGTCCTAACCACAGTGATTGATATATATTAGGTGCTTAGTAATAGGTTGGTTATCATCACCACCATCACTAAGATAGAGACTGAGCAGAAGTAGAAAAAAGAGCCCACACTGGGAAAAAAAGAGCTAGCCTCTAAAACTTACCCAAATAGGAAGTCAAGTAGAAACTAAACTAAAACATATTTTTCATTAAATTTACTAGAGCCAAAGAGATTTATATATTATGTAATATTAAGACTAACTTCATTTTTCAAAAATTTAATTACACATTCTAAACCTTCATAAATTCCATTAAACTAGGTGTTTATAATACTTACTGGTTGAAGTTATATTTCATATCCTGCTATTTTAAAGGTTATTCATGACTTGATTTTATTGTGTTTTCTGAATGGCCTTACATTTTTTACAAAAGGGGTAAACATGTCAGTACTTTCCATAACAAAGTTGAGCTTATATAAAACAGCTCAGTCTTCAAATACAGGATGAGTTTTAACTTCATTTTGGCTAGGTAGCATCTAGTCAGTAAATCATTTCCCAGAACAAAATGCAGAAATAAGAGAATAAAACCCTATCATTGACATGAGTTTTTGAAATAGTGTCTTGAATCAGTCAAGATTTCAGAAGCATTCCTGAGTTAAATAGTATTTTCTATGGCTATGGCATTTCTGAGATTTCAAAATACGTGTACAGCTTAAGGGATGGGAAGTAGCTATCAAAACTAAAGAACTACACTGAAGATAATTGCCCAACAGTGGATACTCAAAAAAAAAAAAGCTTATCTCAATTCCTTATCTGCTCTCAAAATATAAAAATGGAGACTGGGGAGTATTGGGTATACTAGGACAACCTTTATATTTTCATGAAAATATTTTCTTTTTTTTGTTAGTCCTCACCCAAGATGTATTTTCCATTGATTTTTAGAGAGAGTGGAAGGCAGGGGGAGAAACAGAGAGAGAAAAATCAATGTGAAGGAGACACATGAACTGGTTGCCTCCTGCACTCATCCCTTTTCAGTGTCCTGGATCCAGCCTGCAACCGAGGAACCTAATCTTGACTGAAATCAAACCCAACACCTTCAGTCTGCAGGCCAACACTCTATCCACTGAACCAAACTGGCTAGGGAAAAACATAATTTTCAAAAAATTCTCCATTCTGTCTATATCTTTTTAGGGGCCTTCAGGTTTCCAGCAGCCTAAGCCTTAGGAACAAGGGTGATGAGAGGAAAAGAGAGAAGGAAGAACATGGGAGAGCTAGTCACTCTGAGGTCATAGACATCTTAGAAGTGCAGATTTTGAAATAAAACTTTCAAAAGAAAATTTCAAGAGTTGCACTCCAACAGCATTTTTTGAACAGAATCTAAAGTACCATGAAGAAGCATCAATCAGACTGTCAAACCTCAGAGGGAAGATAGGGAAAAGTGGAGGTAAGGGGGAAAAATCAATCAAAGGACTTGTATGCATGTATATAAGCCTAACCAATGGACACAGACAACAGGGGAGTGAAAGCATGAGTAGGGGGAGAAGGGTTGGGAGTGGGTAATGGGAAGATAAGGACACATATGTAATACCTTAATCAATAAAGGAATTTTTAAAAATGACAAAAAAAATTAAAGCACCATGGATTCACTGTTGGCATAGGACTCTCTAGGGAAGAGAAGGAATAACCCCTAAACAATTTGTCTTACATTCAGGCAGGTCACTGTCATCACAGCCACTGTCCTCATGGTTACCACTATGATGTAACCAGAAAGCATAACCCCAGGTGTTTGATGTATATGCACAGAGGCCATACCCTTCAGATCTCTCATCTTCAGGTGATAAGGATCTTGGCTTCATAGGCAGGGAAGAAAGTTATATTTGATAATGGTCCCTGAGGTAAGAACAGAGACAAATACCTGACTAAAGTATAGAAACTAAAGTCTCCTCAGTCCTAACAGTGAGAATAGTGTCTCCTTTCATTCTCTCCAAAACTATTTTTTTTTCAATCCTCACCTGAGAATATGTTTTTACTGATTTGAGATAGAGATAGAGAGAGAGAACATCAATGTGAGAAACATCAATGGATTACCTCCCATATACATTCTGACTAAGGATCAAACCCACAACCTTTTTGGTGTATGGGATGGTGTTCAACCAACTGAACCACTCTGCAGAGGTAGAAATGTTCTTTGCTCATACTGTGGGACCCCACCTGAAATACACACTGGCAAAGAAATCAAGCAGGAGCTCTGAATTCTCTTCTTGATTCTACCTCTACACTAAACTTTATACTTTAACAAGTCATTTAACTAGGTTGTGGCTCAGTTTCTATATTTGTCATATGGGTATATCAATTCACTCACATTCACATTTATCCCAGAAATAAAATACTGAAATTAGGTAACCAGGTCTAGTTTGGGTTCTTAACCAGCCAGTTTATCTAAAAGGATTTAACTAATAGGAAAATCTATATGGTATTGTGTTGTTCTATAACATAATTTAGTACTGAACATAGATGGCATGAATATAATGTGCACATTACCCAAGGTAAACTCAAGTACCAATCAAGAATTCAAGATAAAGGAAGTCTGCCCCCCAAATCAGCTACCATAATAACTCAGTCATACATATCTCAATCAACAACCAACACATGGCTAATAATTGGCTTAGTGAAGATCAGCAATGGGTTTTCATTGATTAAAATAGTAGCCTGGTGAAAATAATGATAAATTTTAGAATGGGCTCTTGTTGATTAAATTAAAGGTATTACAGTATGGGTTGATTGAAGACATTTTGGAAGACCCCTATCCCCTACTCTTTTGCAT